>MCFN01000004.1:268443-306738 GCA_002218305.1 Callipepla squamata
CTTTGACCCCAGGTGACCTTTGACCTTTGACCCCCAGGTGACCTTTGACCTTTGACCCCCAGGTGACCTTTGACCTTTGACCCCAGGTGACCTTTGACCTTTGACCCCCAGGTGACCTTTGACCTTTGACCCCCAGATGACCTTTGACCTTTGACCTTTGACCCCCAGGTGACCTTTGACCTTTGACCCCCAGGTGACCTTTGACCTTTGACCCCCAGTGACCTTTGACCTCCAATGACCTTTGACCTTTGACCCCAGGCGACCTTTGACCTTTTGACAAAGGGGCACAGGGGGCAATGGGGTCTGTGGGAGCATTGGGGTCAGTGGGGACAATGGTGACACCAACGGCTCCAGAGATGGGGCACTAAGGTCCTTGGGGTGCTGGGGATGGGGACGTGGGCACAATGGGGTCCATAGGGACACTGGGGACCCCGAAGCCACCAGAGAGGTCAAAGGTTAATTTGAGGTCAAAGTTCATGTTGGGTTCAAAGGTCAAAGGTCAACTGGGATCAGAGGTCAAAGGCCATGCCAAGAGGAGCTCCTGGCAGTGGAACTGCACCGAGCCCCACCAGCCCCATGAGCCCTAATGAACTACAACGAACAGTTCAGATGCTCCCATTTCCCGCTTCAATTCAGCCTCAGCCTCCTGCCCGGGAGAGTTTCATTAACAGCCAAAATCTTTGCAAGTTCTTGCTAGTTCTGCAAACCAGAGCCTCCACAGTTCCCAGCATAGGGAAAACATCAACCCTTGCAGGCTGAACGTGGATAATGGCCATTCATAACTCAGAGTGTTGCAACACGATCTCCTTTTTTATTTATTTATTTTTTGGGGGGGGATGGTTTAAGAAAAAGAGGTGAAGAAAAAGGAACGGAGGAAGTCTTTCAGTAAAGACATTTCAATGATTCCCTTACAGGCTGTATAAACAGGAACAAAATCAAACGGCAATTAGCCGTAATTACGTTTTAGCCTAAAAAATCCCACACATACGAAACGATTAGCGTAGCAATTACCGAGGGCTTCTGTGCACATTTGGCTGACACAGTGACACCGAGCGTGGCCCTTTGGAGGGAGCAAATTCCTTTCCCTCGTGGTTGCTGGGTTTTCCTCCTCCCTCTGGACCTGCCATTTGGTTTCTTTTGCAGTGTCTGGACCTCAGCAAGTAGCATGGCAATGGTAGCAAGGCTGACAACCAGACACAAGAAAAAAAAAATAACGAAAGCAATCAGTAATTAGCAGCCCCTGTGCCCTCTGGTCCCAGGGTGATGGGTTATGCACCCTGCATGGATATCAGGCACTTGGGAGCAAGTGTGCAGCAAAATTTGATGCATTCCAAGAGGAAGGAGGGGCCAGGGCTGAAAAGCATTTCTTTCCCTGCTGAAAAGCAGGGACAGCGTGGATGACAAGTCCAATGGAAATCTGTTCTCAAGTCAGCTCAGGGCCTTTATCCCCTTAGGGGTGAACCAGGCTGAGGCTCCTTCTTCCTCCAAAAGCAGCAGAAAAGCCCTCAGGCTTACTCCTATTTGGACCAGCACCACTTTTTAATCTTGACTTATGGAGGAAACATATGGAACGTATTGAAAAAAATATTGCTGTCTTCTCTGTAGCTCCTCTCTCCCTCTTTCTGGAGCAGAAATATGAAACATCTGCAATCCTTCAGCTCAGGCTGGGGCAAGCTCTCACCCCTTGACCCACTGAGTCCCTCCCACAGTGAACACATGGGGACGTGGCGTGCGTTCTGCTCAGAGCAGCCCCAGACACATCACACTGGACAGGGGAAACAGTTTTTTCCTCAAGATGTGGGTGCTGGAGGTGGAGACAGAAATCATAGCTGCCTCTGTACCTTCCCTTCTGCTCAGCCTGATTCACTGCAGCCCTAGGAGCACGCGTCAACTCTAAGAAATTAAATGGGACTTCAGTACCGCACATGATTTTGCTCTACCCAGAATGGGGCCAAATGCTGCTTGGCACTCCCAAGTGTGCTCTCAGAGAGCACAGTCTGAGGGCGATGCACGTTTAAGCAGCTGCACCCATACCCTTGCATTTTGGGAAAGGACACAGAGAGCTGTTTTCCTGCCCCAGTTCCTCAGGAGAATCAAGAGCTTGATGCTGCCTTGCTCCCCAGCAGCTCCTGGGGTTGTCCCAGTTGGAACCTGCAACACTGTCACAGCAGCCCTGCTCTTCACGATGCCTGCACACCAGGGTTTGACAGCAAAGCCTGCTTGGCTTTGGTGAGCCTCAGCACAGACAGAAGACAGCAGTGAGATGAAGCCCACACTTCTCAGCAGCTGCCATAAGACAGAAACCTGCTGCTAGCAGACTGGGACAGCAAACATCCTGCCTTTGTCTCCCATTGAGACGCAGAGCTCAGCAGTTCCCCCCTTTTAACCCAGCGGATTTACGACATCAGTATCAAACCTCCAATTTCTTGAATTCACCCAACAGATCTTATGTCAACTTAACGTCCTTTCTGAAGAGCCTGCAGTGTTTATTCAGCCCAGCCACTGGTTTATTCAAGTTAAATATGTTTCCATTTGAAGCAAGTTCATTGCACGTTCCTATTTCCCCACTGCGGAGCATTAGGATAAAAAAAAACCACTTGACAGCTGAGTAAATGGCACTGATATGAGCTCTGCTTGGTTGGCCCACGAGGGAGCTGAAAGATACGGAGAAAAAGCTCTGAGTTACAGACACTCCATTCTGTGTTCAGTGGCATGGACCTCTGCTGTCCTATGGCTTGAAATGGGGGCCAGCCTGGGTGAGCTTCACAAAATAACACATTTTAAACAACACTGCTGCTCAGCATGAGCCATGAGACCCTGGGGATATTTCCAATGGAAAACATAACTGCATTCCCTCCCAAAATTGGGGTGAGTAAAATTCTAAGGCTTAAAGAATGGACATTCATGGGATCCAGAAGGTTCCTTCATGATGTGATTGATTCTCCCGTACAGACATTTCTTGGCTTTCAAGTTAAGGAAGAAAAAGACACCAAACTCTGTGTTTCCAAAGACTTTGAGAAAGTTTTGGGTTTCCTTCTTGTGAGCTTACCTGGGGCCACTTGCAACAAGGCTTGGGGTGCGGGTGTGTTTTCAGTCACCCCAACTCAGCAAGAGTCCTTTGAAAGCTCTCCTATGCCATGAGCAGGCGTTGGGCTCAGCTCAAGCTGGGAATATTCACAGGGAAGGATTTATTAGAGGAACATTCTGTGGAAAGAGCAGACTTCCAGAACATGTTGATAGAAAGTGATTACCAACCTCATAAATAAGAGCATTTGCACTGGCAAGGGTGAATTAAGCGCGGAGTGCATTAGGAGCATGGGTCATCTGAAGCCAAAATCTGAGGAGCAGAGCCTTCTAGCTCCAAGAAGTGTTCACATCCTCCCCATCCTCCCAGCAGCTTGCAACAAACACGCGCTGATGTGGCAAAGGGAGCTGAGTCTGTGCAGCATGGGGGAGCTTTAAGAGTATCAGCAGGGGTAAAGCTGTGTCAGTACTGGAGGAGTGGGAGAAGCAGGGGAAGCCCCGGCTCAGTGCACAGACAGAGAGACAGCCCCAGGGATGGGGGGCTGCTCCTATTGCTGGTCTGCTCCTCGGCCTCCCCTTCACATCAGCTGTGCCAAACACTGAGTGGAACCATCTGATAAAAAGCTGGACGTGTATCAAAGATGTGCTGCGAGCGCCGTAACTCAGCCCTCATCTGCAGTCCAGAATCTCCATCTGCTCGACGTGTGCTGCCCCGGTTCCTCACCGCGTGGATTGCTCCGTGCAAAGCATCCTCAGCAACGGTTATAAAACGAGCCCAGAAACCTGAGCTTCACCCCGCTGTGCATCTCTGGGCTTTTCTTGATGTAGGGAGAAGAGATGTGAGCCCAGGAGGAGCTGCACAGCCCCTGGAAGTGTCAGAATGTGATCATGGCCCTGGAGAGATTGATTTATGGAGTGGGATTATTGCCTGGGGATACAGCTTAGCATGGAGAGAAGAGTTGGGGAAAGGGACACAGCAGCCCAGAAGGGTTTCAAGGGTGTGAAGGCAGAGGATTGGGATGAAATATGTTGGATGGCACGAGGAGGTATGAGGAGGGGAATGATGTGGAAGAGCAGTGCGCTATGAGGTGAGAGGGATTAGCTCCTGGCCACGCTGCCCAGGATCGTGTAATTCAACCCAAATACAGGCACCACTCCACCTCCTGCATCCCTGCCACGCAGCCTCGGATTTACTTCCAGCCCCTCGACCCATGGGCAGGAAGGAGAGAGGAAATGGGGAAGAGGACAGAAAGAGAAAGTAAGGCAAAGCAGGTAGAATTTTCATCCTGAAAAGAGAAAAAACAGCAATTTTGCATTGATCTCATGAGAAACTGCCCTGGATGTAAGGAGCAGTTTTTGCTCCATCCCTGCACAGCATCACACACTGCAATTCTGCGAGGCTGAGGCTCCTCTCTCAGTAAAAGCAAATACAGATACTAAAACGGGATGTACAAAATAAATTGGGAACAAGACAGGATCCATAATCTAAAAGAGTTTAGTATGTGACTGTGGGATCTCATGTATTTTTCATCTTAGACTGCACAAATCTCTATTGGCATGTAAAAAGAACTATCTGAGACAATCTGAGAACGGCAATATTTTATCTTAGCCAAGAGTTATTCATTAAAAAAAACCAACCAAACAAAAAAAAAACACCTCCGCACATCCTTGCGTCATGCATTAGGAAGCTATAACTAATTAGGGACAGATGAATCAATCGAGATAAAATTAAACCCTGTTTCAACTTTTGCCCCAGTTTCAAAATCAGTCCTTCTCTGCAGTCTGAGGAGGTTCGCCTGGAGTGCTTGCCGTCCTCCTCCCATGGCTGTGCTGCACTGAGGTGGCTGTGGCTGGCAGGCCAAGGGCAACACAGTGCTGTTGGGATGGGATGTAGCCTGCCAGCACTGTGCTCATGGTTTCTGCACCAGATCTGAGCGCTCGTGGTCAAGGGAGCGTGCGCCTGCAGACCAGCATCCAGGGGAAAACTTGGTGTGCCAATGTAAGCACATTTACTGCTGATTTATCGTCAGGCACGTAAGCGGAAAATCAGGTTTGCAGAGATGGGAGAGACACCAGCACTATTTCCCCTGGTTGAGCTGAACCCCCAAGCTTTCTGCAATTCATTTATCACCGTGCTCCTCGAGAGCTGCTCTGTAGCAAGCAGGGATGGTTGTGTATTCCACTAACTTTCCTCACCTGCTGCTGAATGCACGCAAAGCTCCTCTGGCCTGACCAGGATTTGCTCTTCCCCAAATAGGAATCCGTCAGTAACACAGACAGCAATCTTTCCTTTTAGACAGAACACTGAGGATTCCTCACTCACAATGACCACAGGTGACAGCCCCGTGACAAATCAGTGCCTGAGTCAGGCTTCGAGTTTTACAAGCTGGTTTGCAACCCATTCATTTTCTAAGGGTGAAAACTTGATATTTTTCCCAGAATAACATATGCACGTCTCATTTTTCTGTTTCTTGCTAGAGCTATTTTTTTTGCTTCATCATCCTCCTCAGAGTGTGAGCAGCTTGGATAATCTTGGGGGTTGAAAGGTAAAGGGGACTCAAAAGAAGAGTCCATCTATGTGCATGTCCCAGTGCACCCACTAGCCAAACTTTGATTAGTGCACTGTTCACAACTGAAACGACTCACGGACTCATACAGTCACTACATTTCCTGACACACATCTCCTCTTAGGGGGTCAGCACTCAGGATGGCATTCCTTTGGGGGTGAGGGGAGTTCTATTATTTGTGCTATTGGTCGAAACATCCAACTGGAGGAAGATGTGAAATCCTCAGCTCCCACCAGCACAACCCCAGCTCGATGTAGGGCATCTTACCTAGGGGATGCTTTCAGGAGTCCATCAACCTCTTTCTGCTGCATATACCAAGGAGACCACCCTGTGTCACCTCATTTCCAGCCACATCACACACTGATGCATCACCACAGAAGCAAGAGCAGCAGGATCAGGGGAGCACGAGTAGGGGAGCACAAGCACAGGTTTCCCTGCAGCCTGACGTGGGGCTCTTCAGGGTTCAACAGTGATCAAACTTATTTGGGGAGCTGTCTTGCAAACATGCAAAAAGAAACAGCAGCAGGCTGCTGGGTTCATCCTCATATCTGCAGCTCAGCCTTGAGAAGGCAAAGAGAAAGCAGCTCTGGTGTAAATGCACAGGGAAAAGGCCAGAGATGTTTCAGGCAGTTCTGCACTTCCCATCTCATTTGCAACGTGTGCTGTTTAGGTCATCTCTAATGCTGGAGCTCTCTTTCCCCTCCAGCCGGAATCTGTTTTTTGGAGAAACAGAGAGAAGATTTCCAGCCACTGTGAGCCCACGCCACGGCTCCAAACAAATCTGTTTGAAGGTTCCTGGTCTGGTAGCGATTAGTCCAAGATGGGAGGGGAAGGGGGGAAGAAGGAAGAGGTAAGAAAACCTTTTCTGCAGAAATATTGCATTGCAATTACGCGTGGATTTAGTTTACAAACACGCTGGGCTCCAGAGGCATGTTAACCTCCAGGAAGAAAAATGAATAAAGCAGAGCTTAGTCCATGCTGTTGTTTTCACTCCCAGGCTTGGCATAGAGTGCCAGCAGCAAGGCCGTGCTACCTAGGCACAGTGCTGCATCTCTGGGAGCAGCTGGAAGACATTCAGCCATCCCTAGGCACAAAGATGGAACATCCTCCTGTTCCAACCACAGCTAGCTATGAATTAAATCAATTAGAGCTTTTTCAGAACAGACTCCTCATGATATCACCTTGTAGGGCAAATAACCCCCAAGAATAGGGCTCAATACAGAAGATGGTGTATTTTTGGTAGGCTTATATAGTTGATATACAGACAACTAGTAAGCTAGTAAGAAGATAGTGGCTCACCTTTTATGATGGTTGAGGCTCACCACTGACTCCACTAGGGAAGGATCTCCAACAAGAGACCCTTCCCTGGCGGTGGTCAGCCCTTAAATGGGGTCTGGGAGAGGTGGAGCCAGAATCCACCCCTTCCAATCACACAGGTACATTACCTTCACCTGTGCCACTGTGGCTGACTCAGTGCTCACCTCAGGTGATCTATCAGTGGTTCAGGCCGTGATTCAACAGTTCCCATACATATCTCCTCACTGGTGAGTCAAGGGGAAGAGCACATAGAGAACATGGGAACAAGGCCACTATAACAGCATTTCATTCATTCTCTTGATGCTTTTTTTTTTGTACAAAAAGCCTCCTAGGAAAGGGACAAGCTGGGATTACTGTCTCCATTCCTGGTGGAGCAGTTAACAGCTCTTCATGCAGGTGTAGGGAAAAAACCCAAGCTCTGGGTCTGCAGCTCTAGGAGAGGCACCATGAGAGTTCCCCACCACGCCTGGTCCCCAGCTCATGCCACACTACAGTGAAGCTGGGGACAGGCAGCAGCAGTGCCTGCTGCACATGGAGAGCATATGCTATCCCTTCTGAACAGTTCTGGCTGAGTGTTAAAACCCTACACAGCATTTTTTCCTTCTCCATCACTGCCTACAATGGCGGTGAACTCATAGGGTTGTACAGAGATGTGTGGAATACGTAGGGTTAAAAGCAGTCCCAGTTCCATCAAAAGCGATTGCAAAATCCCTCTTGGCTCAGTGAAGCAGTTTTCCCACCACCATCACCCATTCTTTCTTCCCAGAAAGGTACAGGACATGACGGGAAGTTACAGACAGAACCAGGCAAAGCGTGCAGCTGTTTTATTATGAATACGTGCTGGTATTCCTGCAGCAAACCCAGTCCCGTGGCCATGCCTTTCAGCTTTGTTTTTGTGAACACTCATGGGAGCTAATTTATAAAGCAGGTGTGCTCACCAAAACATGACTGGTGCTGGTCCTGTTAGCTGGGAAGTGGAAGGTGGGAATGGGAAACTGCTGAGAAAAAGCACAGACATCAAGTCCCAGCAAAGATATCCTTCTTTGCAACAGAGCCAAGGCTTTACCTCTGGACTTGCTTCTAGCTCTCCCCTGACACTCTCCAGTTGTCCTATTTTAGTGAGGGCTGCAGGCTGTCCTGCAGGTGGCAAGGAGAAATGGCAATAAACACAGCAAGCCCTCGCAGAGGAGGGGCAGACCCAAATCCTAAGGCTGCTGCAATCTGGGAGGCAACCTGTGCAAAACATTGCAGGGCAGAGGTGTTTGCAGAATCATTCTGAATAATTTTGGTAATTAAGAAATTAGAGTAATTATGGCCTTCCTTGAGAGAAGTCCAAAATAAATGCCTACATCAGTGTGAGCATGGAGAGAAGTGGTTATTCCTTCTTGTGATCACCTCAACAGCAGGAGTTGGACTCGATCCTTATGGGTCCCTTCCAACGCAGGGTGTTCTATGGTTCAGTCAGCCTCTGCTGAGCTGTCTCTCTGCTCTCTGCTGGGAAAAGCAGGGTGAGCTGTGACGGGGAGATGTCACCAGACAGGAACGAGGGCATAAGAGGACAGTTCTGGGCAGCTAACGCATTTATTCAGGATGAATAAGCCCCTTGTGGTAAGCAGAGCTCCCTAATCTCCTTCTCTCATGGTGCAACTACTCCAACAGCATCAGCTCTTTGCTGTACCCGGCAATTTTTCCTACCAATTACCCACAGGTTCCAGTCCATCTCCCTCTGAAATAACAGACAGGTCATTAACGTCAAATTCCAGCCGGATGATAAGGGAATTTGTTGCCGAGATGATCACTGAAGCCACGGTGATGAATGGGCTCAGAGGGAATTTAGGGCATTATTTCCCAGTGCTCACTGCCGGTTATCTCCTTTGCTGTGCACTTTGTCCGCAGCCCATAGGCCGACTCCTCAATTGCTTTTCAGTTCTCTTCCAGGGGTTACTTCTGCACAGGGATGTGCATGTGTCTCCAGGCTCTACTTTCCCTTACCACTCTTCTTGTTCAGGAGACAAGGCAACAACAATTAGCCCCATGGAGGGGACGATGCTTTGGATTGGGCTTGTACTTAGCACCCTGTCAGCAGACAGCTCTGTGATGTGAAAGGTACACATTTGCAGGACTTTAATCATTCCTGGAGAGCAGCTCGCTGCAATAAGAGGAGCTCCCTCACTTTTGATGCTGGTGAGGTGATGCAGCTTTAAGATGGGCTCCCCGCTGCTGCTCTGCTCCAAGCTTGGCTTCCCCTCCTTGATGTGAGCTCAGTGGTGTTATCAGAAGCTGTTTAATAGCAGAGATGGATCAAAGAGAAAGATTCCCAGCTGCAGCCCAATAAATCTTGAGCACAGCTGCTGCTGGAGCAGGTTATCACCTGAAGGGCTGGGCCATCCCATGGCACAGGGCTGGCTTTTAGCAGTGCCAGCCAGCAGCAGCAGAAAGATGTGCAGCCACTCTCTTTCACCCAGCCCTGGCTGCTGCAGTGGCAAGCAACATAGAATCAAGGAAACCACCAAACTGCTGATTCTGGTGGAAAAAAAAGGGAGAATCTGATCACTTTTAGCAGCTCTACCGTGCCTGAAAACCCACCAGAAAGCCCCAGTCACTCTTCAAACAAAGATTTCTCTCCAGGTCAAGTTCATCATGGCCCTTTTCCCATTCAGTACCTTCTGCTAGATTGCTCTGCAGGAGCACAGTGATGCAGGAGCAGTCCCTGAAGAACAGACCACCCAATAACAGCATGTTTGCATGCCATGCAGCAATGGAAGAAATTCTGGAAGCAGCTTTTGCAAAAGTATGGTCTTAAGACTCGGTTCTCAGCATCCCAGCAAGGGCAGGGGCGCTTCTCAGGGATCATGACCAGCTGGAAGGTTGAATCCCAGCTGGTTTTCTCATTCCCAGCAATACAACCAGGGCTAACATGACTTCTTGCTCTATAGCCTGTGTGAATTTTTTCTTTTGGTACAGAGAAGAAAATTTTCCAATGGGAAGTGCTGCCCACTCCCCTGCAGCTCCTGAGCTCTGCATGCCAGCACTGCCAACCTGGCAGCTAGGCTAAAACACAGGCTGGTTTTTACAAAATTGCTCAAAAATTCTCCTAGTCCACAGCAGGAAGGAATAGGAACTATGCATGACATTTATTTTTAGCTACATTTTGGCTTTAATTTTTCCTATGTTTTAAGCCTATTTATGCTTTTGCAGAAGGCCACCATTCCAGCTGCCACTCCGTCCCTCTGCACTCATGCTTTCCCCCCATAAAGGGAGCAGATCTTGATCTGCTGCAGCTCTGCTCCACTCCACATAAAAGGCAGAGGGAGGAGAGCTGCCCTGGGGTCAGCCAGCCCTCCCTGAGCTGTGGGATGCTGATGGTGAGAGATCACCACTGTGATTGAGCAGGGCCTCATCTATCATATCTCACAGCAAAAGACCAAGGTGTTTAGTATTAAGAGTCCTTGCTGAGTTTATACGGAGATGCAGCCTATGCTATATTTAAGATTGACCAGAGGGTAAGCGTTAGATCTCCTTTCAACCTCCCCCCCTTTTCTGAAGATAATCGTATTTGGGGATCTGAAGTCTGGATCTAATATACAGCACCATATTAATAGTTGTTGGAAGGAGTTGCTACAAGCTATTACTGAGGCAAAGTAAAAGAAATCAGATGTTTACGTACAATTATGCTATTGTGCAGATCAGTGGCCAGGAGAGAGAGCAGGGACAGTAAAAAGGAAAAGTGCCCTTTTGTATTTTGGGATGGACAGATAGGGAGAGGAAGGCACGAGGGGAGCTCAGATTTCCCTGCCACTCCTCCTGCAGAGTTATGCAGGGCAAGAGCTGAGCCTCAGCATGCAGGGAGGGGCTGTGGTATGGACAATTGTGAAGTAGCAATGCCCACCACCAGGGCCATGGTGACAGCAGTCCTTGGAACTGCATGGCCAATAGTCCCCACTCTGCACTGGTTTCAGTTCCAATAAAACAATTAGCAGAGGTTTTACTCTACTTCTGTAATCAGTCAGCTCTACAACCCGCCCTACAGGCACCATGATTTCCAGCAAATTAAAGAGGGTACTTCACCTCCACCTTGAACGTGGGGCAGCAACACCTCTCTGGCTCAAAACATACACATCAGCACCATGCTCTGATCACAGCCTCCCTCCAGGCCCTCTAGCAGAGGGCTCCCCAGGCAGCTGTGGTGCTCCTCCTTGTATGATGCAATGCATTGGGGTGCCTTTTGGGGATGGCAGAACCTAAGTGGCACCCAGCAGATGTGGGGACACCTCATCCTACCCAAAGCTCAGCCCTCATGGCAGTCTGCATGCAGAAATTCCTGTCAGCATCCCAGGAAAGCTCCCATCCCAGCCATCCACGCAGCTCATAGGAGGACGAAGGCAGCAAAGAGGGGGTGGGGGTGGGGAAATAAGAGATAAACAATTTCCTATACAGGCATGGCCCGAGCCCATCTTACAAGAAACACATGGTCCCTGACACAATATTTAGCCCTACTGTAACGTGGTCCATTTGGAGGCTGGTGGCTGTGTGGAGAGCTGTAGTAAAACATTCTTTGCTGGTAACACAGACAGAGAGAAAAAAAAAACCCACCCATAGTAATAATAACTGCGGTTAACTCCATAAGGGCTGGAGGAAAGGATGGCACTGCACTTCTCCTGAAGCAGGGATGGGTTCAGCACCAAGCAAAGCACCCAGTGCTGCTCCGAAGCACTTCTCCCAGTGGGTGCTGACCCCTTGGCTCTGCACCATTAGACCCAGAGGAGAGGAGCCAGCATCTTTTGGGTCTGGATTTGTTCCTTCAGCTGTTCCTCTGCTCAGAGAACAGTCCCGGGAAGGATCACTATGTTAAGCCAAAGGAAAAAAAAAAAAAAGGCTAAGTTTTATTCAACTTTCCTGCTCATTAGCTCAGGAACTTACAGTTGGAGCTGTCACCGGGCTCCTCCTGCCAACACAGTGCGGGGCTTCGAGCAGTTACATCATTTGGCTCCACGGAGCAGCTAAGTGAAAACACATTTGCTCGTGCTCCTTCTTGCTTCCCCCCGAGCATCAGGCAGCATTTCAGGGCACCCAGCACTGACCTGGGACCATCCTGAATGCCCCTGCAACATGCCCAGCCCCAGAGCCGCCCCTCCCTGCAAATAACAGAAAAGATTTGGGTATTTAGCAGCACCCTGGCTCACTCCATTAGCAAATAATCCTTTCTGCCTCCTTATGCTTTCTCTTGGATTTCCCCTAGACCTATGCATGTCCTTCCCCACCCTGCAGAGCCCCACAGACAGCACTCCTGACCCTTTCCACTCCTTTGTTTCCTACTCCTCCATGGAAGCCCTGCTTTGTCCAGGCAGAAGTTCTCTTTGCACAGCTTTAGTGACTGACCACAGCAGGGCATGGCACCCACACAACGTGCTTTCTCCTATGCTTATTTTCAGGTCAGTCAAAACTGCAGCATCCATTCATGCCTCTTCTTTAAGAAAAATATCAACATTTTTGCTGAAAAACCAAGAACGCTCCTAACACCAGCCCAGTCCTCTTGCAACCAAGGGCAAATAAGATGCTGCAGGGAAAAAAAAGTATATATATAACAATGATGCAGCTGAAACATTTCTGGCTATGACGGGATTGTGCAGCTCTCATATTACCTACAATTGTTCTGTTTGCTCCTCCATTAACCAGAGGACAAGGGTGGCTGGCAGCCAGCCATGCCTACAAGGACTCTCAGGGTGTGCACTGCTCTTTCTGAACACATTGGCTCTTGCTGGCAAGCATCCTTGGATGGCGTTGACCTCCCCATCAGCCTGGGGCCGATGCCATGGGAAGGCACTGCCAATTGTCACCCTGCTCACTCAGAACATCCCCACTCAGCACCCTGAGGTGAACCAGCTCTATGAGGATGAGGAGTAGCTCAACCACCCAGCTCATCCCCACAAGATGTGGAGACCTCTGTGCCTGGTGAGCAGAAATAAACCATTCTCAGACACATTTGTTTAGTGTCTGGCTGTGACTGCTTATCAGCACTGAGTCAGCTGTGTGGGTGAGCCCTTCTCATTCCTCTTTGTGCCCCTGAACCTCCCCAGGGCCACTCCTGCAGTGAGGAGGGCTCTGCTCAGCCAGCTGTGCTTCATCCACCAGGCATTTGGAGCAGGGTTCCCAAAAGCCATTGAGCCTCGCACAAGAAGGTCCTCATCACACAGCATCCCACCCAACTGCCCAAACCCAGGGAGGACAGGACCTGGAAAATCTGAAATTCTGCTCTGAGCAGAGTACATGGCTGTGTGTCCCCAGCCCATCACCAGCACAAGGAGCACCAGGAATTACAGCCACTCTCCCCTGTGTGCAGCTTTGGTTCCTTGGATTCAGCCAACCCACAGGCTTAAACCAGTGCAAAACTGGAGCAGTGGAGGAATGCAATCCCTGTGCCCCATCCCAGACTCTGCAACCCCAAAGAGAGAAGCAGTGGGGAGAACAGAACACTGCAAGGACACATCCTGCAGTGTGCCAAGCCTTTGCTCTGAACCTGAAGAGCCTGCAGACAAACAGGGAGATGGGAATTGCTACTAGTAGCTCTTGACAAGGACTGAACAATTGTTGCCCCAGCACATGGGTGCCAAGGGCCCCTAGCATCACTCCTCAAGGTGCAGGCTGCAGAGTACCAGGCTGAGCAGGGGAAAACGCAAGCATTAGCACCATCTAGTGATGCTGGATGTGGGTTTAGTGCTTTGGGTGTCCTGTTTCAGGGATAGTGCTACAGACTGGGAAACTGGGAGATCCCAACCTGGGCAGATCCTGGGGGGACCATGCTCACTGAGCTCACCACAGCACCCCACTCAGCCCTCACTCTTCTGCATTACAGAAGTCCCAGCTTTCATTGGAAATGGTGAAAAATAAAAACTAAAACAGTGGCAGTCCCTTAGAAACTCAAAAAGCCAAGTGAAGACTGTTTGACAGATACTGAATTTTAGAGATGGGCTGTTAAAGGGCAATTCTACTAAGTGAAAGTGAGGTATCAGTGGTGAATGCAGCCTGTTCATAAAACTAAAACCAAAATGGTTACGAGCCAGGAGGATTGCTCAAAAAATCAACCCTGCCCAGGATAGACATCTCTGACAATGGGGCACCTCCAAGCTGGTTTTGTAAAACTGCATTTTGAGCACTAAAGTACCAGTGAGCCTGGTCTGCTCTTTCTGGTCTGCTCCCTCAGGCTGTTTTGTGGGTTGCTGATTTGTTTTGTTTTAAATTCTCAGCTTTTAGATAAACCTCCTGGTTTCTGGTACCGGAGTGGGGTCAGAAATGATGCACTAATCTTATCATAGCATCAAATAATCATTAAAGTTGGAAAAGACCATTAAGATCATCAGGTTCAAACACCAATCCATCCCCACCATGGCATCTTCTGAACTCCCAACACTAAATATTCACCATATTCTAACATTCTGCCCGATTCCAGTTGAATTCCCAAGCACCGTGTCCCAGCACAACTGATATCTAAAACACAGTCAGGAGATTTGAGGAGCACAGCAAAAGCATGGATCACTGCAGTATTTAGAATAACAGCAGGCATTTGGGAAGGGATTTTCATCCTCACTCTTTAGGGTTTGGGTTGATCTGAGATTATTATGGACCAGGATGAGGCTTGCTGAGGGAGGGGTCCCCTTCGCAAGCCCTTGCTAACAGCTCCACTCTTTCTCTCTCTGTTTCAAGGAATACACAGTGCGTTCCTGGGCTGACTACCAGTTCCCCCAAGTCCAGGGGCCCACTGGCCCTTTCCTAGGTGAGCTAAGCAAGCACAAATGTCCTCTTAAACAACAACAGAGTGCAGACAGCTGGATTCAAATACACGGCTCTGGTGCAGGCTCTCTTTCAAATGAGTCATAAAAGTTCCTTGGCAGCTGCCTCTGTGTATCTAATTGGGATCAGGTTAGGGGCAATGTGGATAGCTGAGGATGGAAAATATGTGTCAAATTTACTCTTCTGTCCCACCACTGATCCAAAGGCTTGGGAACGCTCCTGCTGGAGCCCTGTGCTACGTACCAGCTCTGCTCTGAGCCGCCCAGGGTACAGGGGCACATTCTTCCCACTCCATGCTGGAGGCTGTCCCTCTGCATCCTACATTTAACCCCAGGCAGAAGCATTGCCCTGCCACGTTGGCCAGGCACCGAGATACTGGAGGAGCACGAGGGAGGCAGCTCCGGGTGCCCCAGGCACTCAGCGTGACTCACATTACCCAGACCACAACAGAGGCGTGAGGACGGAGTCTTTTCCATCTCCTTTTTGTCCCGGATCAGCAGCACTGGTGAGCAATCCCTCCCCATCTCGGTAGGCAGAAGGGAGCAGCAGCATCCTCCCATCCTCGCTCAGAGCTGTGCTGGTTAACAGACTTGGCAGAGCTTCTGCTTGTGCAGAGCATGGCCATTCCCCTAAAGCAGCCCTCTGGTGCAAACCCATTAGAGCCTCTGCCTCTTAGATCAGGCTGACACTAAGTGATGAGCTCTGCCATTCGCCTGCTCAGTGATATCATCGCAATGGAAATGAGATGTGAGCATCTCGAGCACAGCACCACTTGAGTCAATGGGAAGAAATCACAATGAGAAAGGCTCGAAGTTGTCTCTGGCTTTGAACCAAGCAGCAGGACCAGAAAGAAGAACCCTGCTTCTGAGTCCAGCCTGAGCATGGTGCCCAGCACTGTGCTCTGCAGCTGGCTGACAGCACAGCTCCTCTCCTCCCCTTACATTTGGGTGTCTTCGTGCTCACCCCACACCCCCTCCCCATGGACCCACAGCAAAGAGAGGACTAACACAAAGCTCTTGGAAAGAGATTCCCAGGAAATGGAGACACTAAATAGCTTCTGAAATCCCAGCAGAAATGGAGCTCTTGGCAGAGAGCAGAGCCATGTTTTTTAATGGATCTATATTTGGTTGGGAAAAAAAAAAAAAAAAAAAAGCCCTCTTGAGAGCCTCTCAAGGCAGAAAGCAGCACCCTGCCTTGCACATTGCCTGAAGGAAAGCAGAGCAGCTCTACAGAACCCTCCTCGGAAGCTCCAGATTCCATTCCCTTCTGCATGCTCTGCCCAACCCCATGGCACAGCAGCTCAGCTCCAGCCACCTAACCCTGACCTTCACGTGCCACAGAAAGGCAATGCCAGAACCACCAAGCTCTGCTGATAGCTTACCATCACCACCACTGAGACAGATACCCTCCAGGCCTGTGGCCAAAGGAAAGGTTTGAGCAGATGCTCAACATTTATTTGGAGAGAGAGAGAGAACATCCACTTGGAATAAAAAGGACTGAAACAAATGCAGGGAGGAGCCACAGTTCTCTTGTTTTAAGACTCGAACCTCAAAGGAATGGGAATTTCTCAGAGGCAAGGGGAGGTCACTGCTGGGTTGGGCAATGCGGATCATTGAATTCGCCTCTGATCTGCTCAGCAATTGTATTCATTGTAAATTCCTGAAGTCTCACAATGGAAACTGCTTCAGGTTGACGTGCAAAAGGAAAAGTGTTGGTTCTGTGGGATAAGGAACACGAAGCACTGACTCATCCCCTTGGGTCAGCACCAGCACTCCAATGCTCTTCGGGAGCTATTTGGAAATCATGGAAGCCAATAAATCTTTGAAGTTATTTCAGGATGTAACTCAGTGACGTTTAATCAGAAGCAGACAGCAATGAAGGTCCACGTGGGGGAGGCATATGAGCTTTAAAATATAGATATTGTATGTCCATGAGTTAAAAGATGTCAGCCATGCACTTGGGAGTGAGTGGTTTGCACCAGTGACAGGCAACGACTAGACATCCCACAGCAGCTCAAAACCAGATGACAACAGGGCTCCATGCTCCTGCAAAGCCTGCTGCCCTGGGCAGACCCCATGGACAGACGATGGGTGACCAGCAGCAGCCTTCTCTGGCCCTGATGCCTTTTGGCTCATCTCCACACCTACAGAACAGAGCCCTATACTTCTAAAGCTGCTGCCCTGAACATCCCATTGGAGGCAAGGGATGGGAGGAAATCCCTATTGTTTTTCCTACCCCTTAACAACCAGAGGGTGAGAACACCATCAGCGCCCCACAGCCGCATACTTCTCCCTAAGGAGCCACTAGAGGGCACTTTTCCCCATCCAAAGAAACCCAAGGCAATTCCTGGCTAACATTCCATTTTCCTATGCTCAAGTGTAACTGTGGGAATATTATCCCTTGAATCCCAACACTGTAAAAAGATGGGTGGCTAGTAACAGCAAGCCTGGCTTTCTTCTCGTCCTTGTCACTTAGCTTTTTAGTCCCTTCCATGGCTCTCATTCACTCCCACTGACCCCAGAAAATGAGGGGATGGAAATATTGTCAAATCTGTCCTTAAACTATACAAGGACTGATGAATGAGCAGCATGGACATCAGCCCATGAGAGGGGTGAGTGATTTCCCCTGCATTTCCACTCTGCAATTTAATATTCAGGAGAAGACAACCAAAAAAGAGAAGTGATATCATCTCTTATCTGAAGGCTAACTAGGAAACAAAAAATAACCTATGAGATTGCTCCATAACAAACGGTCCAAAAGGCATTCAACCGTACACAACCACAGGACCAATGTCTATGCCATCAGATGAACTTTGAGATCTCTTTACTTCTGCAAAGACAGGGAAAAGGGAACATCTCAAGGTGCTCCAGTGCCACTTCTTCCCCCTCTATCACAACAGATCCAGCTGAACTGTGAGCAGATGGACTCAGTGACCCTTATGGGTCCCATCCAGCTGGGATATTCCACGATTCTACGATCAAAACCACCCTAAAACTGCTCAAATCTCATTCAAACTGAGCAAATCTCTTCAGCCACAAGAAATTCAACTGCCAGCACCACACACATGCCTGAGTGCATCTGCAGGTGTCTGGGAGAAGAACAGCACCGAGTGCTTCCGACGAGAGCCCTGCAGTCATGGGAGAGATCTGGGAACTCTGCCTCTCTTCCTTGGGGGATTTGATGTACTTCCAAGCGATGGGGAGGCTGCCAGGTTCTCCAGCTCAAGGGGAAACAACAACACCACGCGTTAATCAGATGAATTTCAGATTCCTGCTGTCAGCACGTGGCTGCGGGACATTCACTTCCCGAGCTGACAACTGCCATCAAGCGAAGATGTGCGGATGCCAGCCAGCAGATACCTGCTGCAACCATCCCAGGCACACCAAGAGAAGAGGAAAAAAATCACCCTCAGCTCTGCAGAGAGGAAACATCTCCTGGTACACGGACAGCTGTAGTCCACTGGTTGACCTTTCCATCCTGCAGACTGAACCCACACTGAGCTGAGTGGCACAGAACACCCCAACAGCCCTACGGTCCGGGAGTTTGGGACCCTTGGTGTCTCCTGTGTTCTTCAGAGCTGCTTTTCCTCCTTTATATGATGTATTTTGAAGGCCAGATAATAAGGCTATTAATTCTTTGGCTCACACTGTGGACTATTTAATGGAACATGACAAGAAAACAGTGTTTCTTTCCTGGGAGTAATTATTGTTTGACTTTAAGTCTTTACCTACGGCAATAGCTGCAAGGAGAATAGTCCCATTAAAGGCAGGTGGGAACTCTAAATCCTTAGAAATGAGGACAGTTTTTTAACTTGAAAGGCATCATAAATGACCACAGCCGGGCCACTTAATTTATATCTCATTTTGGAACGCTTAATGGGGTTTCTTTTCATTGCGGAACCAGGCAATTGCTGCCGCTAATAGTCGATGTTTTTCCACGTTGCACCTCTTCCCACACCTGGAGCCAGCCTGGCCTGGCTGAGCGAGCAAACCATTCCTCATCACAGGGCTGCTCCATTTTCCCAGTCATCCTTGGAAAGCCAAAGACCTCCCAGGCATTTTGTCTATGACAGCAGTAACTGCAGATACCCAGAGGTGGTGAGAAGCAGCTTCATCTCACCCCTGTCCAGGCCCCTGGCTTTCTCCTGACACTGCTGTCTCCCTCCCTTGGCTGGGATCTAACCCAGAAATCTCATCTCGGACCCAAAAAAACCGCTTTCCAAACTGAAGTGCAATCAGCAGCACTTTGTAGCCATGACAAGTTTCCCTTTCCAAGAATCAGCGCGTTCCAACAGCAATGTTTCAGGCTGAAGGACTTGGCCAGGTCAGAGCTATTGCCCCTTCCCCCCCTCCCCCCTCCAAATAACAGCGTTCAACACATGCAACCCCACATGAAAGCACCATTCAGACAAGGCACACTGCTGCAGTCCCTGGAGGAATACAGAGCCCTGAGCCCAGGACTGCATCAGATGAATGCTTTGTCTCTACTTTCCCTCTTAGCAACTCATTTTTCCATCCTGGAGGTAATGGCTGCTTCTGGAGGCCACTGAGGGGGCACCCCTCAGCATCACCATAATGTCACTGCGTTTGCCCTTTACCATAGCTACAGCACACGCATGGGGCACTGGCTGTGTTTCCAAGCTCTCCACCAGGCGAGCTTGTCCCAGTGAGGGACAGGTAAACACAAGTGAGTTAGTGCCCTACTGCAGAGTGCAATGTGGTTTATGAAAACCACCAACATGGAGGGGCAGGCACAGGACAGGGGCAGCAGCAGCAGCTCTCCCTTCCATAGCCACCCAGAGGAAACAGGGCACATCATAACTGCAGTCAGGATCCACCCCCTCAATGCCTTGCTCTGGAGACCCAGGATCTGGAACCAATCCTCTGTCAACGAACAACTCCCAGATCCTCTGGCACACCCCTTCCTTGTAATTGCAGACCCTGCTGGAAAATCCTCATCAAACATAACGAGGCTAGATGGGTTTGCTGCATACAGTTATGAGAGCGTCTCCCTAGGGTTTATTATGGTAGGGTTGCTCCCGATTGCTAGGCTACGTGGTGTTGCTGTTGGCGTGGAGCAGCGCTGGGGTCCACATGTGCACCAGGGGTGACTCATGAGAGCTGGCCCGAGCAGCTCCTGCTGCCTCTGCAGTGCCTCGAGAAGAACATTCCCTTCTGCTGAGGCACAGCCCAGATCCACAGACTGCAGCGAGCCCTGGGCAGCCCCACTGGGGATCCCAGCACTCGCTGGAGGGCAGCCCCATAGGGACAGCCCCACGCATCCAGCTCTGGGGGACAAGATGCTAACACTGGGACTGCCCCCTCCTCACTGCTCCCATCTCCTTCATTTTAGCCACGCTCTGCTTCAGAAGTCAAAGAGCTGGTGAGAATTGCAGCTCACCCCAGCTTCGCACACCTGAAGCCCAGACCTCCACAGCTCACTTCCCAAGCTTTGCTGCTACACCAGGCAACCCACGGAGACATCGAGCGGCTGAAAACCCACACTGCACATGGAGCAATGCGTAGAAAACCTGGGAACTCCGTGCAACTCTTCTGCACCTCCCAGCCTGCAGTGTCTCACATGACGGCCCAGACTCACTCCAGCCCTTCTCACCCCCATCCGTGAGCAGCTGCATTGCACAGAGAGGATGCTGATTTGAAACTCGAAGCTTTGGACGTGCCACATCATTTGTCTCAACCTTGCAAAGCAGCTGCAAACCACACACAGCCATGGGACTTGGTGGAACTGCAATGAAAGTGCGAAGATATCTTTACCTCTCGTCCCATGGGCTGTCCTCAAGGAGTCCCTGAATGCCTCTGATGAGCCCTCGTATGCCTGCTGGATCCCTGGAGAGTAATAAAACTGGGATTTAATAAAAAGAGAAAGGAAAAACAATTCCTCAAAAGTCACCCTTCAGCAGCAGCTGTTTCTGGATGAGAAGCCCCAGATGGTCCTGGGTTCATGGAGATCTGCACCCTGAGGATGGGTGGAGAATGGATGGCAGGGGGGTGTATTTTCCACAGGGTCCTGGCTCTTTCCAGCTTGTGCTGAGCAGTCAAGGGGGGACCTGGGCATGGAGGAGCACTGGGGCTACAGGGCTGGGCTAGTTTGCAGCCTAGATCTTTGCACATGCAGTGTTCAGGACACGATGCACACAGTACACTGCATACATTCAGGACACGATGTTGGCGCAGCTGTCAATCCTTCTCTGAACTTTCTTTGCCAACTTCTGCCAAATTTGGCAGAGACCCAGAGCCCCGAGGGGAAGAATTTTGAGTGACTTTTATGAAAACACGCAGCTGGATGAAGCAGGAAAGCTCCTATATCCATCCCATCCCACAGAGCCAGCCTGCAGGGTGAGCACAACCCTACGAGCCCCCAGACATCACCCATCTCCTTGCTCTGGGGCCTGAGCTCGCAGCCAGGTGCAGAAAAAAGGCCCTGATCTGCCATCTAGCGTTTCCCTCCCAGTTCTGACTGCAAATCCCTGCAGCATCAGCAAGGCACGTGTAACTCAGCCAGCACAAAATGCAGATGGAGACCCTATAACCACACCACCAGCAGCACCCATGGGCTGCCACCCTCTTCTAGCTCCTACAGGGATGCTCCACGCCCTCCTCAGTGCTCCACTAGCTCCCCATGCTGCTCAGCATCCCACACTGCTTTAGGTGTGCACACCAGGCTGGGACAGGGCACCCCGAGCTGGGAGGTGAGCCTTGCTTCATCCCAGTGTGCACAAAGCACATGCCCTGCCCTCCCCCATGCTGGTCCCTGCTCCAGACAGCCCCGACAGCCGTCAGAGTCCCCAGCTGACCCCAGCCCAGCATCTGGAAGTGCTCAAAGCCACTCCTGTGAATGTTTCAGCTGCAAGACCCACGCTGCCACGCTCCTCCTTGGTCAGCCAGCAGGCAGAGAGAGCAGACAGTGGAGTCAGCACAGAGACTGAGGTCAGAAAAGGGCTTCTGAAGGCTGGGAGGAGTTCCTGCCTTCACATTTTCCCCCTCCTCACTTCCCACATTTACTTTTTTTCCCCCACAGCAGCGCCCATCATTATTAGCAATGGTTGCCTGACCACCTCAGCTGCCCACCCTACATTCCTTCACCTCTGCCTGCATCCCCAAGACAAAAACCCTATGCACACATCACAGGGACACTTTTGAGGGACACAGGAGCTCTGCCCAGCCCTCCACCCTGTTCCATGCCAACAAACCCACCAGCTGCAGGCACCTTTCTCCAGCTCCTAAGTCACTCTGACAACTTACAACACTGCCACTGTGCACATCACACGCCTGCCCTATTTGTTATGCTTACAGTTACAGTACTGTCCAGGTACAACTTTCACACAGTGCCGTTGGGCAAGTGCCATACTGAAAGGAAACAGAGCATCTAGCTTTGCCTCTTGCTTAAAACTGTTTAGAAAAAACAGCAGTTTTGAAAACGGAAAGATTAAAAGTAGTCCAAACAAAAAGGCCGAGTCTAAGCACTGCAGACCGTGCTGGAATGATGTCATGTAAACAGGGAAGGGGCAGCCACAGCCCTTTGCAGATGGAGCTACTGAAGAAAATAATCAGGGCTGGGTTATTTTGTTCTTCAAGAATTTTATGGGAAGGGACCCGGCATCCCCAGACCCTGCCCACATCGGGTGCAGGCTGCAGCCACTTCATCCCCTGCCCCATAGGCACAGGATTGTGCTCGGTTTGGACAGCCTGGTTCAAAGCAGGCTGAACCCTTTGTTAACTCCCCTCTCAAAATGTAAGAGTTTGACATCAGGTGGTAAATTATCCCTGGACCCTTTAGAATAACAGATTACCCGTGCTTATAAGCCACAGTGGTTTATTTGTTTTGTAAACCAGGGCCTCTCCTGCTGCTCCAGCACACATTCCCTCTCTGAGCTGTAACCCAAGCCCCCCACACCAAACAGAAGCACTATTCATCCCCTGCCCCATCAATCCAGCCCATGTAGAGACTTCCCTGCTCTGCCAGCTCTGCTCAGACGATGCAGTCCCAGAGCACCCATCCCTCCCCAGCTCTGAGGCATTGGGAAGCCCCGGGGCACACCAAGGGGACGGGTGTTGGGCACTCACAAACGAGGCTGGCAACAGTCCTTTTGGATGTGATTGTCCTTGCTCAGTCAGGACATGCACAAGTGCATGGGTTGCTGGCATATCCCAGGGCATGGGCTGTTGTCATGTCCCAGATCATGGATATGAACATGGGTTGTTGGCATGCCCTTGTTTTCTCCAAGTCCTGCAACAAGACTTGGGGAGAAACAGTTAACCAACCTTCTGCAGCACGCAGGGAGAAAGAACACAGCCCAGCCAGCTGTACCCATGCTCCAGTGCTCTAAATCTTAACCTGGAGCTGCAGTGTTTCAAGTCAGATACATGAGGCCAGGGTTTTTTCAGTGCCCCATTTTGAGCCTGCAGCCAATGCTGCCTTTCTCTGCAGAAAGACAGCTGAACAAAGCTCTCCCTCAAGAAGCAGATGGAAGGTCAGAAAGGAGGAACAGAAGCTTTGTAGGAGATGGAAATCAACACCAAATGGGAAGCAGCCTTGTGAGAGGTGTTCCCCTCCTGAAACATTGATAAGGAAGGCATGTCTGTACCAAGCAGGCTGCAGATCACAGCACAGATCAGGCAGGGAGGACATCCCTGTCCATGAAGCAGCACCCAGGGTGAAAGCTTGGATCTGCTGCAGCCAGCTGCCCTAAGACCTGCTTTCCCCATCTCCTTGTTGTTTCCCCTCTACTCCTTTGCCTGCGCTCAGCACCAGCTAAAGAACATCATACAAAAATCGAGAGCTTATCTGCCTATCCTCTCCCACTCTTTCATCACTCCCATAAAGACCTTTCTCCGTGGAGCAAGCATGTTGCTGTAATGCTTCTGCCTCTTCCCACCCACTGCATCAGTGTCGTGCAGCACCACGACGTGGCAGCGCCTTTCTGTGCAGTTAAGTCTGAGCCCAGCTGGGCTACACGTATCCCAAACGCAATCCAGATGGCTGCAGAGCAGAGTGCAGCAGAATCCAGCATTGCAAGGCCGCCATAGCAACACCTCCTGATAACTCTACGGTCAGAAAATCACCTTTACTGATAAAAAAATAAGTAGCATTCACCTTCCTTCCCACTTTCTAGCACATGCAGCTCGCACAGGTATAACTCTCAGCACACATCCTCTTGCCCTAAATGCCATGGCACACCATCATGGTCTCCAGGACACGTCTGGGTTTGCAATCTGACAGGAGAAAAGGGGAAGAAAGGAGCTCATTCCCCATGCAGCTGAGCAGAACCTGCACTGTTTAGCAAAACCACATGGAAATGCAATGACTGTGCTGAATACAAAGCCACGTGAAGAGCTCATTCAGCTCCTGCAGCTCATCAGCCAAGCATCTGAGCCATTTCTAACTCCTGCATCTCCTCAGAGGTTTTGTGCTATGCAGAATTATCACGCAGTTGAAAATAGAAATCTCAGCTAGGCTCCCTGCAACAACAACATGGAATGGGCTTAAAGCAAGCAGCCCATCTCACTGTCAAACTCGGCAAGAAATCTGCTGCCCACACCAAACAAATCCAAATAACCCACAGAACAGATGGGAGCAGCTGCCTGGGAAAATTGGTACTAATTTCTGCTTTGCTCAGAATTCACAGCAATCTGAGCAGCCACCCAAGCACAGGATCTGTGTGGGCCCTGAGAGCAGAGACCCAACCTCTCCAGCAGCATTCCTGTACTGGAGAAGCATCACAGACACTGCTCAGGTCCTCCTGAGCTCAGGAAACTGAGATATTACGGCCTCGTGCGTACAGCACAGAGATGATGGCACATAATTACCCAAGCACGTGTCGAAGCTGCCTCCCTGCAAAGTGCTGAGCAAACCTGGAAGAAAGAAGATGGGGTTCTTCATTTCCCACACTGATTTATGCTGCACAAACAGCATGGCACGCTGCTGCTGATTACGTGCTGAGTTATTCATGCCACCTTCCCAACATAGTGCAGACGGGAAGGAGGTGCGGTACGCCTCAAAACGGAGCAGGAACATCTTTCTGTTTGTCAGCTTGTTCTCTCTGGTCAATGCATCGAGGGGTTTGAGTTGTTTCTTTCATGCCCAGGCACCGTTCGCAGCCACCAAAGGGGCAGTGGAAGTCACAGGTTCTGATGGAGACTGATTCTGCCTGAGCCAGCCAGCAGGATGCGCGTGGAAGCAAGGAGGGATTTAACAGCTGGAATCTGAGTCCTGAAGTTCTTTCCTTTGGGCGAAAAGAAAAAAAAAAAAAAAAGAGGAATTTAGGGCTTTTTGCACTTTTTAAGGGCCAGATGTCCTAAGCTGAGGGGCTCTGTGGGGTCTGCAGTGGGTGCAGGATGAAGGAGAGGAGCAGCAGTGGCACCAGCAGGACCGCGCCATGCAGTGCCCTTGCTTTCACCCCACCTGCCTAATATCCATTCATGATTTAGTACGAGTCTTGGCTTCACACCGGGAGGCTGGAGCTGTAACATGAGCTGCAATAGCACAGGGTAATAGTCCGCAAAGAATAGCAGTGGAGGAATAATATTTTCACCACTTGGCCATTAGGAGAGTCGAGGTGAGCACTGCGGGGCAGTTATCTCAGCAGAGGGGTCCAACGTTTGCAGGTACACCAGGGACAATTTGTCAGCAGATTCTGCCTGTCTCACCACACGGGGTGAGCTCCTGTCTGGCAGCACACAGGTGGATGGTTGAAAATCCCAAATGCAAAAAGGAGCAGTTGATTTTCTCCATTCCTGGTGCAGCCCTCACATCACCTGGCTGAACCCTGCGCTGAACCAGGCGTGTTTATGGCCCATCACCAAAAGGCCAAAGCTGACTCTCTCCAAACATATCAGGAGAACCTATTTACTGCCACGGCTGAAAATCCTGCAAGGCTTGCAGCCGTCAGCCCACAGACAGCTTGAAAAGGTCAGGCTGATAGAAACACACATACTCAGAAGGGCTGAGGTGTACACGGGCTGCAGACACAGCGCGTGGGCACTCACTGAGCATGGATTCCTGGTGCTCAGCTCAAAGGGAGCTGCAAGGAGAAGGTGACACCCAGCACTTGCAGACCCCATTTCTCCTCTGCACCAGCAGTGCCCCAGTGTGAGCCTTTGCTTAAATCCAGAACAGTTGTTACTGTGCCCATGCTTGCAATCCTGACGGATTTGCTTTCCAGGAACATTTGTTCTGTTGTTTCCAGCATGTAAGGAAACTGGGATTTGGCATTGATAACCTCCAAAAGCAGCAAAAATCCCATTCCTTAAGAACAAGCCTGCTGGAGAGAGTGACAGATTACAGCACACTGCAAGGCATGGGGAAAGCACATCCAAGCAGGCTGGTTGAGTCTGGGCTGCCTCGGTGTGCTTTATCTGCTTCAACACAGCCTGAAAGCAGTGCCAGAGGTGAGCCAGGCCCTGAAAGAGCTCACATCCCATTGCAAGTAATTGCTCTTGAGAAGGAAGCACATTTTTTGCAAAGGCTCTGCAGAACTCATGAGCTCACTGACTGAGCTTGCACCATTGCTCAGCCCCAGGCAAAGCAAAAGTAAAACCGTGGCTTTGCTATCCCTGGGAAAGTCACTGTGTTTCTCATACATCCTTTGCCACTTCTCCTTGAGTTCAAAGGCCCTGGAAATGCAGTGTTCAGCCCAAGAGGTATTTTGACCTTATCTTAGTTTAATAAGAGAAAAAGCTGATCATATTTGTGACTGAGATTACTGCTCTGGTTAAAGATCATCCAGGACAAACGATGCTGCAGCCTGGGGGGTTCTGCAGGGACCTGGCTGAGCTTTAACCTGGTAGGTTCCCCCTCACCTCATCACCACTGTGATGCCAACAAAACCCAAAGCACAAATTTGGTGGTTTGTGCTGGGAATGAGGGGATACATCTCAGCCTCCTGCTGAGCAAGAGGGAAGGCCAAGCATAGAAAGCAGCCCATTAACTCAGCCCACCACCTGCCCAGAGATTACCCTCAGCACATCTGAAGCACTGAAGGAACTCAGGCAGCCTGGCCACTTTCCCAGGAGATCCATCAATTTCCCTGACCTTGGGTAGGTCATTTCATTCCCCACTTCTTTCTTCCTGCCCATTTCAATCACCAACTGTATGGGCTCTCTCAGGGCCAGATGTGCTTACAGCTGTGCTGGATGGGCAGGATGCTGCCTGTCATGGGCACTGCCATCCCATAACGTTCCCTGGGCTTCAGCAGCCCCATGGGAAGGCAGGAAAACCTGGCCTGAAGTCAAACAGGCAGGAAATTTGTGGATGGAGCCAGGGAGGAGCTACAGCCCTGGGGCTCCCTCCCATCCCTGAGTTTTACAAGCTCCTGGATTTATCACCAATTCCCTCCACACAGCCCAACTCCTGCCAGGATCACTCTGCTCCAAACAGCAAAGGAAGGAAAAAAAAAAAAGTTACAAGACAACGGACCAACTCCAGGAAAACCCCAGGAGGGCCAAAGCTCTGCAACACCTTCCTGCCTGTGAGCCAGGCATGGAGGAGGGAGTGCAGGAGAGACAGGGAGACACAGAGCCCTGGGTTTCCACCCGGGCTCCCTTTGTTTGATTTTTAGGGTGGGTATTTTTTCCTATTTCTCCTGATAAAACCCCACATTTTCACACTGGATACTTTCCTGCAGACAATCCCATTGATCAACCCAAACACTCAGGGTCTGTGCCTTCAGTGTCGGAGAGCTGAGAAATTCCAACCGAGCATCAGTTTTCTGAGCTTTGGTAGCTGAAAGATTAGGAATCGATTCTCTCCCTCCCCAGCCAAACTCCTGGAGCATCTCCTCTGCTCAGTACTCGTTTCTCCCAACGCATCACCCCACAATGGCTCTGTGCACCTCTTTTGGTACAGATTTCCCTCTCCGTTCGCTCACCTGACTTCTTCCCATGGGAGCTGTGGCATTTTTTCCCCTTATTCCCAAGCCTATTTTGATGGCAGTTTAACCCCTGTCAGCTGAAGGCCCAGCTCTCCTGCAGCCTCCTGCTTTTTCCATCGGGAAGCCCATTAAATCTGACAGCAACATCCTGATCCTTCCAGAGCAGCTCTGTCCCATTGCTGGCCTCAAGGCTCCACTCAGACTCACATCCCCAACTCCTGAAAGCAGCCCAAGAGCCAGCACCAGACAGGCACAGCGAGCTGGAAGCTGCCTGGAAACAGCAATTCTCATGGTAAATAACAGCAAGAAGCATTTGTGTTGGGCTCCTACAGACACAGAAGGCACTTCCCCATTCCTAAGGGATCAGCAAGGCACATCCAAGCCTAGGAAAGCAATAAAGATAAAGCCCATCTGGTTGCTGCCCTTCTTCAGATTCATAACACTAAATAAAGTGCCAGAAACTGATCCTTTTCTCTCTCTTTTTTTTCTTGCAAGCAGCCAGTAGGGCCTTCATATTTTCCCACTTACATCATCCAACATGGTTTGAATCTACAGTGACTGGTAAAGCCTCAAAGGTATAATTGCAGTTGTCTTAGGAAAGTGAAATCATATGGTGTTCCCAAGATCCCCTCCCCCTCTGCTTTTTTCCCCTTCTCCTCTTCTCCCCTCCTTTTAATGTTTCTCACTCCGCTTCCAGATGTTTCCTGGGGAAGAAAAAAAAAAAAAAGAATAAAGCAAGATGCAAAGCGAGGCAGAGAGAGGATGCTGCAGCAGGAAAGGCCACGTGGCAGTGAGAGCTCCTTGACTTGGAGCAGCCCTGCTGCTGGACCACGCACTCCATCCATCCCAGTCCCTCCAGACTCCCCATATCAGAACGTCAGCTCCCTATGGCTTTCACTGCCTGCGTCCATGCAGCCTCACAGGAGGCAGTTCCAACAGTTTGGGTTTGTTTGTTTGTTTGTTTGTTTTAAAGAGCCTCCCCCCCATATCTCCCCTCCCCTGGGTGGTAGTGGCATCTAAGCCCCACTGACCCTCACTTGTTTTGGAGGGTGTGAGTTTATGACTGCCTTGCTTGCCTGCACGCTGACACAGAAGAGCTCATCTATCCCTGCACACAGCCTCACTCCAAGCAGAAGCGTTCACCCCACAATTCAGGCGAGCACAGCCTAGGCATGGTTTTAATTAGGGCTGTAATTCATTGCGTTGGCTGAGAGGAGGGTAACGCAACCTCAAGAGGAGGTGCCTGAAATGCTGCCTGCTCTCTGCTGAGCTCTCTTTCCCCAAAGGGAGAGGTCACACCCTGCTGGAAATGCCTCTTCCTCTCCACGAGCAGCCCATGGGGCATGGCAGGGCTGGGAAAGCAACCCCAGGGACCACTGCAATGACACCACTTGAGCGGGGGACCCAGATCTTAAGGAATGGTTCAAATACAGTTTACCCAAAACAAATCAAGCACTTCCTAGAGACTGGAAAGCCCTCTGAACTAATAGCACGGGAGGGGCAGGAAGAGACGCAGCCAGCCAAGAATTGCTGAGAGTCTGGGTCAAGCTCATCTCTGACTCAACTTAAAGACCTCAAAATTAAGTCTTGTCCAGCATCTTCATAGCCTCAGACTCCTAATAACCAGGGGGTGGTTTCCAGCCTCTGCTGGGAGGGCAAACACAGCTCAACCAAACCCATTCCAGATGTCCTCCCCTTGATGGAGAGGAGGGAGGAAGCATAGCTGCATCCCCCAGGTCTGAGTTGTTTTAGGGATGACAGTGAGAGCACAACATGCATCTCCCTGCTCCAAACAGGTAATTGACAGACTGAATGGTCGCTCAGTTGCATAAAAATCACGACAGACACCACAAGGGCTGAGTGTCATTTGCATGGGAGCACATACATCTGCGACATACCACGGTTTAGAGGAAAAAGCCTTTAGCCTCTGAAAGATCTGAGCTTCCAGATAGCCTGTATCTCTTCTCAGCCTAAGCTAACCAGATGTTAATACTGCCAGGCCACTGCACAGCAAGGCTGCTCTGCATCACCTTTCACATCCAACAGAGACTCCAATGCTCCTCCAGGGAGAACTCAGCACATAATGATGGAACCACGGATGCACCGTTTGTGCCCACACACCACGCAACTCCACAGCAGCTCAGAGAGTGGGAAAGGAAATAGAGGGGGCAGAAAGAGAAGGAAATAAAGAGAGGACACGCCTGCAGCTCAGAGCCACAGAGGCGAGGCAGGACCCCCAAGCGCTGGGCGCGACATTTCATGCGGTTTTGGCGACCGTCTCACGCCAGTTCTCCCACTGCCGTCTTACCTCACCCACTCGCAGCGGGATGCGCGGTGTTCTGGCGCCACCTGGCGGTCGCGGCGGGGAACTGCACCGTGAGGGCTCAGCGAGCGATCCCGAGCAGAGCGACGCAAAGCTTCGCCCCGCGGCAGCTGGTTCGGCTTCACACTTCGCAGAGCAAGAGCAGAGAGTCAAGAAGAGCCAGCTCGCTTCCTCAGTCTTCGGCTAACCGACTGAGAATGGCGCTTACAAACCCAGCAGCTGACCCTCCTGCTAACGAGCCGCAGGTTTCGTCCGCTCCTCCCCAGGCTTTGAGGCAGGTGCGAGCTCTGACTTGTTCACGCCCGGAATCAAAGCAGATTGATGACAGCTGTGCTGTCACCAGGCTGCCTGCTTCCTGAGAAACCTGCCCCTAGCTCTTACCCTGCTCCCTTCCCTTCTCTCGCTCCCCTTCAGATCATGCAGGTCGTGTAAACGCGCTGTTACCAGGGAGGTTCCCCTCCCATATGGCACCAGGCTCACCCTCTGGATTTTCCTTTCAGGTTTGCCTTTTTCCCATGGGAAAGTGCTGTTTGTACAGCGCTATCAGGAGTGGAAATAGCCCTGCACGCACACACGCTTCTGGAATGAAAGGAAAGAGAAGCAGAGATTACATGAGAATGTAATGCGATGGACATTGGGCCTCTCAACGGAGCAGAGGGTGTTCGTGTCGGTCAGGGCTGGGGCAGGTAAAGAAAGGAGCTCCCACTGTGAGGTTTTACATGGGAGACAGCCAGGTGTGTGAGTACAGGGTCCTGAATGGCAAAACGGAACTTCTGAGCTCTCGAGAAGAAACATTACACGTGAGCTGTGAGCAGCACAGCTTGGTCGTGAGATCTATCACGCGTGCTGGGGTTAAAAAGAGACGAGAGACTGCAGCACTGATCAAGAAGCTGGTCACACATTGCGTTTCTAAGTGCAGGTTATTTAGATGGGGCAGAACGAGGGCTTGTATTCCTGCAGAGAAGATGAGGCAGAAGGAGAGGTCCTCATATGGGGGAGAAGGGGAACCCGGGGAAAGGGGAGGGGTGCAGGCAGGTGATGCCCAGGGACCTCGGCTGAAGGGGATGAGCGCAGCACTGGGGGGAGCAAGAGAGTCACCGAGGTGAGCCAAAGCTGAGATCTCACTGACAAATAAAACAGTATCCAGAGCCCTGCGGGACTGTCATGTTTCCCACGACAAGATCACACAGCTCTGCCATACCCATGTTTTCTGTGCTCAGAGCTCACGCAGCCCCACGTACTCGGTGCTTTCTGCTCCCTTTGGGGGTCGAAGAGCTCCTCGTTCTTGCTCCGGTTCCCCCCAACCCCCGTGTCCTGGCTCTGCACCCAGCTCCTCCATCGAGCCCCTGCACTCAGCACTCCCTGTGCACAGGGCCGTGGGGTTGAGGGACGGATCCCTGGAGAGGGGCTGTGGGTGGAGGTGCTGAGGCAGCAGAACGAGAGCTCAGCTTTTGGTTGAGCTCCGTAAAGACCCGGATTTTGACTTTTGAAACACTTCTACAAAACTCTATAAATAAACCACATTCTGTGCACTTGAGTCAACATTAGCCTAACCCCCCTCTCCATCCCCCCCCCTCCTCACAGCTCGTGTCAGGCAAACAAGACAGGCTTGATAGCTGGAGAGAGTGATTTATAAAGGCACCATATGGGAGCTTGTCTAAGAGTTATAATTGATTAGTGAGCAGCAGAAATATTGCCTCGCTACAGAGCACAGACACCTCAGGGTTTGGTTCTTTGTACAGCAGCACTATAGCAGCTCCAGCCCTAAATCCCCCCCAAAAAAGTCCTCCCAGCTCACCGGACCGAGTCTCAGCATAAAGCTGCACCTCTCTCAGCACAGCCTGAGCGTGAGGAGTGCTGTGCTGCAGATGGAAAGAGACAAATGCAAGGCTCCCTCCAGCACGCGCGACCACAGCCCGTATTTCCAGCAGCAGGCAGCACCCACCCTTGGACGAGAGTTGTCGAGTTAATTAGAAATGTATATTTGATACCCAGCCCGAACGGGGCTCTGCGCGTTGCTGAGGTTTAATAATTGATTTGTAATTTATTTGCCCATTAGTTCTTCCTCTCTCGGAGCAGAGCCGCGAGCTCTCCCGCTCGTCCATCATCCCGACCAGCAGCACCGCAGCCCGGCTCCGCGGAGCTGTCGGGGTGACGGACTGGAGCCTCGCGCAGCCCATAATTAGTTACTTACTTCAGAAGCTTTTTATAGGAGCCCGCGTGCCTCTCGAGAAAGATTAACAAAGGGTTTATTTCCTGCGGGCTCGGGCCGCGTGTCAGCAGAGCGCAGGCTGCAGGAGTTATTGATTCGCTCTCCATAAGGTTTGCATTTTCAAGGTAAGTGATTTGGCTGTTACAGGCAGCCCGGCCCCGGGCCCCATCCATCACTCACGGGGAGAACTGCTGCGAGCAGGCTCGGGTTGAAACAGAGCCTGCAACACTTTCTCTTGCCGTGACCACAGGAAAAAAGGGTTTCCCGTTCCCAGCTAATCAGGGAGAAAATGTAATTACAATCCCCAGGTGACCCCGAGGCGCCTGGTCCTTCTGCTGTCATAGAGTCAAGGGGTTTACAGGATTATTCCTCGTCCCTTTTATTTGCCATGTGTTTTCTGAGGGTCGTGCTTTTCAAACGTTTTACCACAAAGCAGCTTAGATGGCCCTGTTGCTTTGCAGAGCTTCCCAAATGGAGACCCCGTGGTGCTGGAAACCAGCTCCATCCCACATGGAGCCAAGGAACAGAGGCACCCAGGAGCAGCAGGACGGGGAAGGGCTGCACAACAACAGCTGGCGAGCAGCTAAGTGTGTTAATAGTCATGGTGGATGTACCACGGAGATACAGATCGCATTTTGAATAAGGAAACATGCAGATTGCACTAGCTCTTGCACACAGATGTCTGCTCCTGCCCACTGCCGCGGGACAGAAGCAATTCCCCTCCCATCTCAGTGTGGAAAGCTCCGGCTGCAAGAAAGCTCTCTAAAGATAGAGGCGAGGAGAAGGGAAAGGGAGGTGATGTGGGAATTGTGCGTGCACAGTCCCCAAAGGGGGGAGAAAAGGGGTAGGAAGGAGCGTGCAGCAGCACCTCCGTGCATGGGCATGGGCATGGCACAGCAAAGCCCCTGGGAGGGTGATGGGGCCCAGAGAGGATTTTGGCAGGAGTGAGGCCGTGGAGCAAGCCAGCCTTCGTGTGTGAAATCTCACAGAGGGCTGCTGCTATAAATAAGGCTGATGGATTGATGGCCATAAATCACAGCCCTGCTGACACGGCAGGGCTCGCGCAGGCAGCGGGGAGGTGCTGCGGCTGGTTGCTCTCCTTGGCAGAGGCAGGAGGGAGATTAGTCACCCGTTGTGCTTCCTGAAACCACCTCCTCTCCCTCCCCCACAAGAGGAGGAGGAAGGGTTGGACGATCTGTGTGAGAAAGAACACGATGTGTCTCTATCGTTGGGCTCCCCAAATTCGTAGGGTTGAGCTCTCGTGCTCCGGGGAGAAGTGTTGCCATCAGCAAGGCTACTGCTTATTTGAAGCAGAAGAAAACGAGAATCCAGATCATCTCTGAGGTTAAAGCTTTATTTCTGCTGTTTTTACAGTGAGCACGTGACCACCCTGTCCCCCAGACCAGACCAAAGAGGACTTGGGCTCGCCCCATTGAGGTCCCAGCAGCCCCATCAATGCCCCCATCCAGCCAAGGGCAGCTCCCCTCCCAGCAGCCCCCGACAGTTTTCCCTGCAAAGGTACATTTCATAAAGTTCAAAACATTCAGGGCATAAATCCTTCTCCCTCCCATGCTGCTGGGAGGTTGCTCCTGGCTGTGTATTTTTAGATTTCAAAAATGTCACCCTCCACTGCTCGGAGAGCACATAAGTACTGTGAGAATCAAACCATACAGAGATCTTGTCAATAACACCGGCCTCAGATGGACTCCCTGTAGCCCTGACAGAGTAAATTACAGCCTTTCCCCCCAAAAAAAATGATGGCTGGCTGCTTATTATTGGCTTTCATCTTTATTGCCTCTTAAGGTAAAATGGTTGGAGTGACAACAGCAAATAGCCAGCCACAAATTGTCTCTCCTGCCAGCCTTGCAGAGACAGAAGTTCTCGGAGACAGCATCACCCGCCAACAGGGCTGCAATGCATCCAATGGAGACATCCAAGGGATATCCCCAAATCCCACCCAGCCCTGGACACCCACTCCTGTCACAGTCCTTGCAGGGGCAAAGCTCTTGGGTGAGGGCATCCTGTATCAGACACCGGTGAATCTACAGCTGGATGGATGATGCAAACGGCTCTGAAGGTTGGGAACGTGGCTCATGCCACCCCACTCCTTCCATCGTCAGCAGAACAGCCTGGCTGGTGCTTGGGGACACAGTGCTGTACAGATTTAGGGCTGGGCTGAGCCATACTGGAGGCTGGAGCTCATGGGGAGCACTTAGGAGCAGCCTGAATTCCCTTTCAATGAGCCTATCCCACAGGGCAGGGCTGAGGATGTGGGGATGTCCAGCATAGAAAGGTGGTCCCCTTAAAGGAAATCAGATCAGTGAAGAGCAGGACAACCCAGGGAGGGGTTAATCCGTGGGGTCTTTGGGGACCCACCTCCACCCTCCAGATAGCAGGAAATTGTGCACAGCGTGTTCTTTGCCATAAGGAGGGAAACATTTTTTGGAGCAGGAACAGACAGGCCGGAGCAAGCTTTTCCCATCCAACTGGAGTCTGACGGGAGGATCCGGTTTCAAAGCATTAGGTAATGTCTTCACATCGCCCAGGAACCCACGTCCTGCTGTGGGAAGGGAGCAGATGTTGGGGGCTGAGGACACAGTGGAGCAAACCCCTCAGTGTGGTGCTGCTCAGAGCCCGGGGACATTTGGGACCACCTGCCCCACATCCCTTCAGAGCCCTCCTGATGTCACAGTGTCCTTGGGGAACTCCCACCCTGCTCCTTGCTCACCCCAACCCAGTGCAAAGCAGCTGGAGGATAAAAAACTGCTCACGGAGCCCCAGGAAGGGGCTGCAGGATGCAAAATCCCCAAGCAGGAGAGTGCCAGAAGAGCTCCTGCTCTGCTCCATGGCTGCCCAGCTCTGAGCTGGACCACCCTCCCTTGTCCTGCCCCATCCTGCTGCTCCGACCCCGCTGCACGCTCCCGCACAGAGAGAAGGATGCTCTGCATTTCCTGCGGGGGGGGGGGATGACTTAGTGCCAGAAATTAAAAGACCCAGACAAAATGAGCACCGAGAGCCGTGTCCTCAGGAATCACAGTGACTCAAACAGAAGCTTTGTAGAAGAAAACAAATTAAATGACTTGGCTGTTTTACTCGGCGCTCTGCTCTACCTTTACCGGTATCCTAGCAAACACTTCTGCCTTCAGTTAATTTTCTTCAGCCCTCGCCCCCACCGTGAAAGCAGAAAGCCCATCCGATCACTGCAGTGAATTTCCATCTGACCCTCCCCCTGGGTTTCGGGCTGAGTGTTGAGTGAATGAGCTTTAAAAGCATCTTTTCATTTAGGCCTCCACAGCAGAAAATCAGCGAGCCAAGAATCATACCTCACTTTGTCAGTAGAAAAACAAGATGTGGGCTTAGTGGAATTGAGTTGTGTTGGAGCATGGTATGGAAAATCTTGCCTCTAAAAGCCAAACAAGCTTTCACTGCCAGTGTTGTAAGGGAGAGAGGGATGCGAAATTTTTGTGGCTAGTATTTCTCGCCTGTGCTTTGGGATCTCGAGTTCTTTGGAAACGAAGGATGCTCGTTTTAGGGGACGCTGTGCCCGCGTGCACTGCGTTAACTCTTTGTCAGAGTGTGAAGGGAAAAAAAGAAGGCATTTGTATGGAAAAAAAACTGGTTAAAAACTTATGGAAACCAGGGAGGTGGAGGGAATGGCGGGCAGTGGGGCCGGGAGGGGGCAGCAGCACTTTGCTCTTGGGCTCGGCTCGGCACGGTTGGGCATAGCATGGCACAGCACGGCTCGGCATGGCATGGTATAGCTCAGCCTGGCATGGCTCGGCACAGCCCAGCTCGGCACACTTAGTTTGCACCAGTGATGGACCCCAAGTTCTCCGAGCTGTCCGTGTGCTGACATCCCAGCACCCCACGCTCTCTACCCTCATCCAGCCCCTTTGCACCCACACGTGGCCGAGGCACCACAAAATGACCCGCAGAGCCCCAGGAAATGTCACGATGCCAAAGGCCGAGGTGCCCCTTGCAGCCCCAGCACAGGATGGAGGCTGCCCTGCCCCGTGGGGACCTGACCTGACCGACGGCCCAGCTGGGGTGAAAAGGCTCCTTGAGAGAGGTCAGGAGGAGAAAACTAACCTGCTTTTCTTTGGCAATTATGAAGTGACAAATGACCAGTGAAAGAGCTCATCTGTCTGTATTTATTTGTAGAGCCCGTCCTCGCTGCAAAGCAAAGGCATGGAGAGCACTGGGATCACAGCCCTTCTCTTAAGGATTTCAAAACCGTCTGCCGACACCTCACTCCATCTCTGTCAGTGCTGGGATGTGCAGGAATAAAGTGACCAGCCCAGTGCCACCAGTGAGATGCAGCTCTGAGAGAAAGCTCTGTACCCACCATCACAGCATCCTCCACACTGTGCCCAAAACGTATCCAGAGGAGCAGAAGAAGCTGAAATCACTCCCAACACCACAACTCCAAGAGCTCGGGGTGTGAGATCTGCCATTAGGAGATGAGAGAGCTCTGCATCCCTCCGTGCCATCCCTGAGCCCCATGTCTCCATGCTGTCCTTCTCCGTGCCGCCATGGAGGGGACAGTGAACTGGGCAAGGAAGGAAACAGCATGCAGTTCAGCTTTCCCTTTCCTTTTGGCATTAGCTGCTTTAAATAGAGAAGCAAGCCCCATTTCCCAAGCACAGCATGGTTTCAGTGCCAATGGGTGGTGGCACAAGCGTGAGCATAGTGTGGAGCTTTGGCCACGCATCCCAGCTCATCCGCCTCAGGAGAAGGGGAAAAGAAGGAAAAAAAAAAAGTCCTCAGGGAGGGAGGAGGTCAATATTTACTCTTCAAACACAAACTGCTGCCTGGAGGTTAACAAGACAAATAGCCACTGGAACAGCATCCATCCCATGTGGGAGCGCGGCGCCCAGCGCCTGCATCAGGCAGCGTCCCACCTCCGAGCACCATCATCCCTTGTGCCCCAGCTCTTCCCAAAGGAAAAAAAACATTGTGGCAGATCAGTGCTAACCGCACTGAAATATCCATTTGCTGTCTGTGTGTCACCGCTCGGCAGCCGCCGCCGGCAGTTTATCTCTGCTGTAAACCCAAGAGCGGGTTCAGCCTTGTTTGTACCTGGTAACAAGGGCAGGTGACACTCAGGGCACCCGATGCGGTGACCATGGGAGGGGAGGGAGGCTGAGAACTGTGCTGTGCCCACGTGCACGGGGATAGCGTGGTCAGTGCGCCCGTCCCCATCGCTGGGTGCTGCTACCTGGGATGTGCTGTGTCCCTGGGACGTCCCATGACCCCAGGATGTGCTGTGATCCATGACTCTGAGAGGTATCATGGCCGTAGGATGTGCCACGATCTCAGCACATGCCATGTCCCTGCAATGTGCCATGACCCCAGGACATGCCATGAGGCCTGGGGCTCCCCCAGCACCGATGTCCTGCATGGCTCTGGGCTGTCCCAGGGAAAGGTGGAAGCAATGGGGAACTCTTTCTGCAGGGCTGAAGATGGGAGAGGGATGCAAGAGGATGCTCAGCCCCCCAGTAGCAGCAGAACCCCACAGGGGACTTCCCTGGGAGGGACAGGACCCCCCAAAGTGAGGAAACACCCCTGCAGAACAAACGAGGACATGCACTGGGTTATATTTTAAAATGCTCATATATTTTTTTTCTCTCCTTTTTTCTTTTTCTTTTTTTTTCTTTTTTTTTTTTTTTTTTTCCTTTTCTTTTTTTTTCTTTTTAAAGTGAATAATGACATACGGCAGTGATTTCACAGTAAAACAGACCTGCGGGAACGCCAGATATACGTGTGACAAAAGACAGCCCCAGACCAGCCCACCTCCACCCCTCCCCCCCTCCCCCAGATCCCCCCCAAAAACATGTTTGGAAGTGGGGGGAGGAGGAGGGGAAGAGGGGGGAGGAATAAAAAGTTCGTTCAAAAAAAAAATATTTCAAAAAAGAGATCTCATAGAAAGCCTTTAAAACACAGTCAGGAGTTCCTCCCTCCTCCCCAGAGCTCCGTCCCTGTGGCTGGACACGGACGGAGAGAAAGAGAGGGGGAGAAGGAGAGAAAAAATAGAGAGCGCGTTTATAACCTCTGTAGAAGAAACAAAACAATCCAGGAAAGGAAAAAAAAAAATATCCAAGAATATGTCAGGGATAAAATTACATTTGTACAAAAATAGATTTTTTTTTTATTTTTTATTCTTTTTTTTTTTTTT
>MCFN01000004.1:306933-379989 GCA_002218305.1 Callipepla squamata
TTTCCTCTTTTTTTCCTTTTTTTTTTTTATTATTATTATTTTTGTTGATCTAAATTCCTGCGTATTTGATTTGATTCTGTTTGATTTCAGCTATGCAACCTCACAGCCAACGCATCCATCCCTATGCACCGGGAGAGCTCCAATCCACCTGCTGCTCCCAAGGGGAAAATAAACCAAAAGAAAGAAAAAAAAACAACCCCCAAAAAACACCAAAAAGAAACCCCAAAACCGACGGAACAAAACAGAAACGAAACAAAAAGGCATCTTAAAATAGATGCATCTCCTCTGCCGCGAGTTAGAAGGACCCAGGTTTGGCGTGCACCGATTGGGAAAGGGTTTGCATCCAACGGACTCGCTCACGTGAAGCAAAAATAACATACAAGAAGGGGGGGGGAGAGGGGAAAGGATCAACTTAACACCAAAAAAAAGTCTGTACTTGCTACAGGTATAATATAGGTATATGTGAGTGAGGCTATTTGTACAGTGTATATATCTACAGTACATACATGTATACACACGCACATACGGATCGATGGGGACAGCATCGCCTTTGAGCCCGGATCCCCCGCGGGGCTGAAAAGCTGATGTTTGTGCTATCTTTAGAAAATTAAAGATTGTCCCACCAACAAAAAGAAATTTATATATATATATGGATATATATATATATAAAAAATAAAAAAATCATCACCCTAATGGGAACCAGATGTTTGCAGGAGCACTAAGATCTGGTTAAATGGAAATCCTACCTCTCTAGCTGATAATGTGCCTTTTTTTTTTGTCTTTTTTTCCTTCTGTTACCCACGGATCACCTCCTCAAAGAAGCACGTAATACAGCCAGAGTAACTACGATGAGGAACACGATAAAAAATAAGAAGTCAAGAAGTGATAAAGGATACAGATGAAAGAGCCAAACTCATGCAAAAGCAGGCTGCTTTAAGGCTGCTGTGGTGGGTGACAGCGGTGCACAGCTCGTCCTTCTGCCAGGGACGGCTGCCTCAGTGGCCCTGAATGGGGGATAAGGGCTTGTTTGTGGGGGCTGAACCCCAAAAGGCTGCTGCTGTGAATGACAGCTGTGCTGAAAGCAGCAGCTGTGCTGATTTGCAGTGAGATGAGAGCTCCCTCGACACCAGGACAACGTTCAGCCTTTCCCAAAACCCTCCTCTGCATGGGGCAGGAATCCCAGTGATGCACTGCTGCGGGGAAACTGAGGCACAAAGACGTGTCCTGACTGGGAGCCCCAGCACGGGGGCTCTGTGCCCTGCTGCATGCTGAGGGCACCCCTCTGCTCACAGCATTTGTATTCCTAGGGATCAAACAGTAACCAGGGTGGGATGGGATGGATGGGACAGAGTGGGAAGGGATGGGCTGGGGGTGAAAGGAAGTGACTGGATGGATGGGATAAGGTTGGATGGGATTGAAGAGATGGGATGGATATGATGGATGGGAAGGGATGCAGTGGGATGGGATGGGGGTACACGCTCGGCCGCCCAACAGTGCAAACCAAAACAGCCCCTTCCAAGCAGTCGATCACTTAAAATCAAAACAAAACCAAAAACAAACCAACAAACAAACAAAAAAAGAAGTGGTTCTACCCGAGGGAGATAAACAAGGGTCTGGGTTTATTGTAGTGCACAGCCAACCGATTCCCAGTGCTCCCTGACCCCGCTGCTGCCAGCCCTCAGCATCACGCTGCACTGCCATTGAGCAGCCCTGTTTAACTGGCACCCTCACTACAATTCAATTCCTCTCGCCTTCTTTTCTTGGCAAATTCTTCCACGGTGAAGCTGTTTAACAATATTTTCAGCGGCATGCAGGCTGCTGGAGAAGGACAGCCAAAACACTTTCCCCACCTCTGCGGATTTGCTGTTTTGGGCCAGACCTGAAATCCTGAGTACGATGGGGGATGGAGCTGGGACTCAGGCTGCCAGTGGGGTGAGGACAGGAGGGTGACAACTGTGTTCCCCCAGGCACAGAGCAGCTGGTGGGGGGCTCTGCAGAAGATTGTATTCTCTTTGGGATGAAACACTTGGCTGTCTTATAGCACAGCAGACACAAAAGCCACGGGGAAGCTCTCAGTCTGGAGGCACTCAGCCTTGGTTCCCCCCAACCCATGGCATGCTTGGGACACTCAGTCTTGTTACAGAGAGAGAGACCCTCAATGAGAGCCTGCACTTGATTTTCTCACCTGGTTAATGCAAGAGGGTGAGGTGAATGGCACAAGTGCTTCACCATTCCAACGAGGGATACTCAGGGATGGCGAGCCCCATTCCTGCATCGTGGCCAATGGACAGCCCCAGGGAGCAGCCTGTATCTGCAGCCTTGCACCACAGCTGCTGCATCACCACGCACGGGCTGCTGCTGGTTGCAGGGCTGCTGCTCCCCGCAGTCACACGAGGGGAATTTTTGCTGAGCCCACCCACTGGATGGAAACATCCCTCCACCAACTCAGGACCACAGAACCCAGCAGGAGCACTGCTGAGCCATCGGCTCCTGCTGCTCCAGCACGATGGGCTCCTGCAAGAAGGCAGCTCCTGCCAGGCCACGCCAGGATGTTGAGCACTGTGATTAGGGCAGGGGGTCCAGCAGGATGCCCACGAGCTGCACAAAGGTGGAACCACATCTCCAGCAGCCTTAAAGCAAGTGCTCCAGAGCTGCGTGTCCCAGAGGAGCAGCATCACTGAAGACAGAAGAAGGGGGAGACAGGGCATCCCCCTCAGGGATCGAGCTCAGTCCCAAATCCTTCGCTTTGAGCAGGGAGGAGGAGGCTCTGTGCAGCCACGGTGACTCACTGGTTAGGGCCCGGTGTGGGCCACCCCTCCCGCAGCCTCTCTCTTCGCGAAGGAACTGCTGAGACTACTAAGAATAGTTAGAAACCAAAAATAGAATAATTTTCTTTTTTTTTTTCTCTTTTTTTTTTCTCTTCTCTTTTTCAAAAAAAAAAAAAAAAACACCAAAGAAAACCTCCATCCTCTGAAAATAGCCAGCTGCAATCCGACGAGCCGAACCGCTCCCTTGGCTCGTCCAAACCGGGATGGGATGGGACCGTCCCCGCTCCCTTGACAAGTGCCACCCGGCACCGGTGCGAAGTGCTCCGTCCCCACTCCTCTACATCTACCGCAGGGAAACAGCCATCAGAGGTCTTTAGATGCAGCAGTGACAGCGAACGGACAAAAGGGTCAACGTGATGAGGCGGCAAGGAGGTGCGGGTTCGCCCCGGGGACCACGCGGAGAAGCTCGGACGGTGCCTCCAGCATTTGGGGAGCAGAGGGAAGGGGCTGGGGCAGAGGAGGAGGAAGCAGAGGACGGAGCCCGCATGGCCCTGGCCGGGCGAGGGACTGACCCAGCAGCAGTTCTCTAAGTCATTTGATGGGGTGCTTCCAGCATTTCCATCAAGAAGGTGTCGATAGGCGTGTCGCCTATTAGCTTGAAGAAGAAGAGGTGCTCCAGGCATTTGAGGCCGATGGACCGCAGGGCTGGCAGGCGGAGCAGGAGCTTGGCGAACCTGGGGGCAGGAGACACGGGCACGGTTAGGGGTCCCCACTGCCCACGGGGCTGCTCCTGCTGCTCACAGGCTGGGAGCTCACCCGCTCTTCTGCTCCCAAAGCGATGGGACACACATTAACTACAAACCCTGGCTTTGAAGATCTGGTAGAGGATATTTGCAGCAAACAACTGCTAAGTGGAAGGAGGAGAATAAGGCATGGAGAGCCAACCCTGGGCTGGGTGGACTGTATCCGTGCCGTGCTTTAAAACAGGCAGCATCCTGGCATGCTCATGGGGTCTCTGCAGTGAGGAGAGTGCTGCAGCTCTCTGCTTGCTGAAGGGAAAGCAGCTGGGGAATGGAGAGGGGTCCTGGGGGGGTCAGCAGGACCACTCTGGCAGCCCCCCACTGCCCACCAGAGGGGAGAATGGCCCTTTATTTGTTTGACTGGCTTTAATGCAGCATAGTCAGGGCTTCATTACAAGCAAATGCCAGGACAGAGCCAGCCCAGAGAGAAGGGGAGCAGAAGCACACACACACACACACATCCAGGCTCAAACACACCGATGTTATGCACGCATGCACACTTCTCTTTCTCTTTTCCCTATTTTTTTTTTTTCTTTTTTCTTTTGCTGAGCTGGCGAGAACAGCGGGAGCAGAGCCAGGAAAAACAAATCAGCCCTACCATCCCATTCAGGAAGTTTCACTTTAAACCAAACCAGATGATGGCTGCAGCCCTTGGAGACGTTTAACTGTGAGCTCACCAGCCTGCAGCACAGCGTGCTGGGGGGGAAACAGCCACGATCCCAGCAGCACACACAGCCCATGCCCTCCCTGCACAGCAGCAGGGAGCAGGCAATGCTCCACCACTTGCTTCCAGCCCCAGCTGGGGATCACACCGTGCCAGGGGAAAGGAAAGCACTCCTTTAGGAGCTGTGCAACCCCCAGGCTTGAAGCCCAAGAGTTAACCCTGCCGGGCCCCTGGGCCTTATTGCAGTGGGTCCTATGTTGGAGCACCACGAAACCTCTTAACAGTATGTTTTTTCATCTGCCAGCACAGTGATATCCAAAACCAGGTCCCATATATTGCCCACTGCATCCATCCACTTTTGTAAGAGCATCATTTCTCCAATCCACCCAGACCAGGAATGCAGGTGAGACACGAAGCCTAGCAGCTCAGGCTGTGCTTCCCAGTGCTCATGCCTCAGTAGTGCTTTCAGTGCTTGGTTTCTCAAGTGACTGTCAGTCTCTTAACTGGCAGTTGCCAGCTTCAAGGCTGGAACTGGGAAAATGCGCCCACTCAGCTCCAGAGCAGTCCAGGAAAGCATTCCTAATTCCCCCTCCCATTCCCAGCTGGATTGGGGGAGGGGGGAGGAGAGAGGAACATCAATTGAGGCTTTCACTTCCCAGCAATGATGCTCATCTGCCACTGAAAATTAACTGTGTGTGTGTCTTGTTTCAGCTGTGGTTTGCTCTCCGTGGTTTCCAAAAGGGAAACGATACCCCTTACCCCTGTGGGCGTTCCACCAGAGCCAGGGCTGCCTGAGACCGGTCCTGCTGGGCTGTGGGGCGATGCCTAGCAGGGGGACAAAGACTTTTCTCCACATCTCAGGGGGCATTGAGGTGGAGCAAGGAGGCAGCAACTCACCTCCCCGGCTGGTCGGGGTATTTGTGCTTGCAGTACGCCTCCAGCGATGCGTACACCTTCTCCCGTAACGCCTCCACTTCAGCTGGGTTGGAGAGACCTTTTGAGTCTGAAGGATGAGGGAAGGAGAATCAGTCTCCAGCCCTGAGATGGGCATGAAGTCTCCCCGTGCACCCTGGTGACCTGTTTCACCCGACCCCGTACCCCAACCCCAACCATTTGTCTCATTCACAGACCCTCAGCAATAGGCTTGAAGCCTTCTAGGCATGGGCTTGGGGGATTTCTCCCTTCAACACTGAGCCCTGCAGCAGAGCTGTAAGAAAAGCCCCTGCTCAGGATCCAATGATGTGACAAGGACCTGGATTTAGCAGGGACAAAGGGACACGCAGCAGTCGCTGTCCCCAAGCACATGCACAACGGGAACCTCTCCAGATTTCCCTTCTTTTACCAAATACGGCTAATCCCAAATTGCAGACAACAAATTGCTGGTGATTACAAGAAGGAAAAAGAAGTCAAGCTGAAAAACGAAACCAAGAGACAGCGCTGAATCCCCGCTGAAACGCCTGGCGTGGGATCAGGGAACGGGGACAATAATAATAACAACGTGTTCTGACTTTGCCCTGATCCATACCTTTATCTTTCTTAAAGGCCTAGATCCACTTTTGCCCCTGTTTAGTGACAGCTCCCTAAAGCACCAGAACTCTGTACAGCTGGGATGCTGAGAATGGGGATCAAACCAAATCTCCTTCGGACAGAGAGGGGAAAGAGCCTCTCAGAAAGGAGACCCAAAGCACTGAGGGCAATGCATGGATCCGGATCCTGCCCAGGCAAAGGACACTTCCCCTGCCACCCCATCCTCAGCAGCGAGCACAGTGCACTGCAAGAGAGCTCTATGGGTGCTAAAAGGAGCCCGAAGGACACAGTGGCAGCCACGGGAGGAGGTGGCTGTGCGTACCGGGGTTGAAGAGGACGATGGCTCGCAGGCAGCCCAGCTCTGTCTTGTCCATCTGCATGTCTCGCATCTTTGACACGAGTTCTGTCAGTACTCTGCAAAGGACACAAGAAGCAAAAGCATCAGCATGAAAAAGAAAAGAAAAGGTGTCAGACCCAGAGCGAGGTGCGTGTGTAATAAAGTCACGGAATAGGGCTCGTTCAGACCAGGACGTGCCCTCATTTTTCTCCTGTATCAAAAAATCACTCGTCAGGAACATCAGCGGTTCCTGTGAGACAGAAGGACCCGCTTCGTGCACTCACTGCGAATCCGACACCTGAGAGAGCCTCCTAAAAATAAAATGTAATAATAATAATGATAAAAAAAAAAAAAGGCAGGTATCTAAAAGCAATTTCCTCTGCCGGTAATTTTTATGACTCCCTCTGCTCCTTCTGCAGGTGCCGGTCTTGAAATATTTTCCAGTGATTGCCCAGCGTTTCCTGCTGGAGCCTGCCGTGAAGTCATGCGCTTGCACTTATGACCTCACAGGAAACAAATGATGTCACCCAGCGCCGAAGAGCGATTTCCTTGCAAAGTGAGAAAGCACGAGTGATTTGGTTCCAAGTCAGCACCTCACGATGAGGTCGGGGCAGAGAAATCAGTCACAGTGTGAGTGCTGCCCGGAGCCATGCTGGGAGGGGGATGCACTGCTTGGAAACGCTTTCCCAGAGCACACTGATGGAAGAGCTGATGGGATGAGCCTGTGGAACACACCGGGTACTTCTGGCGCTTTCTCACTGTGAAAATCAAACCACCTCCAGGCCCAACTGGAGATGGAAAGGAAGAGAAGCCCCCTCGTAACACTGGGAGGCATCTGGGCCCCATGGGAGAAGCATCGCTTTGCAACGGGCAGCGATCTCTGTGGCTATTTTGGGCTGCTGGGCTCTGCCACGTGGTGTGCCCATAGGGTGCACCAACCCCAGGAGATCCTCCTCTGGGGGACAATGGGCACAGGGACGGAGCTCCGTTCTCCCACCTGTCGAAGATGGCCCCGACGCCAGCGCTGTGCGCGCTGTTGCGGTGCACGTGCAGCCCTGTGGCCAGCAGGATCCCATCCTTCACAGCTATGGAGCGGTGGGAGAAGGAGGCGATGAGGAGCTCGTTCCACCCTGTGGAGAAAACAACAGAAAGGCCATGGGTCAGAGCCACACGTCCTCAGGGGGTGTGGGAATCAGCCCCACCGCTGCCCTGGCACCGGGCTGAGATGCGTGGCTTCTGCAGCTCGGTATCTGGAGGAGCAACACTGCTGCACGTGGTCATGAGCACAGTTTGGGGACCAGCTTGGGCCTTATGACAGGATACACCACCTCAGGAGATAGGAAAGTGTGCGTCTGCTGAGCCAGGGCACCATGGGAGCAATGCGAACTCGTTACAAATGGAAAGCAGCCCCTCCCCACCATCCTCCAGCTCCGCTCCCACATTACATCTTTTCACGAACCCATTCCCAGCCCAAAAACACCTGAAACAGACACAGAAGGAGAAGAAGTGCTGTCAAGTTTGGAGAGCCGATGTTCTGACAGCTTCCCATCTGCACAGGCATTGTTGGTTAAGACAGCTCCTCTGCAGCCCTCACCATGTGCCTGATTTACCCAGCCCAGATGTCCAGAACCCAGATTTGTACAGCAGGGCCCAGAATTTTCCATTTATTTGACTTTTCATTTTTTTCTTTTCTTTTTCCAGGCTGGAAATCCATGTGAGTATATCCCCCACCTCCCCTCCTTCCACAGAAATGTGCCTTCTCCCACTGACTGCAATAAACACAAGGTCCAAGCGTGCTGTATTTACCTACAGTTCCACTGATGGGCTGTGCCACTAGAAATATTAACAGGGAATAAAGTTCACCGTTCCTTAAGCGGCCACAGGACGTTTCCACCCCAATCAAGGGACCATTTATTTGGTTACACGCTGGGTGAGGTCTGGCACTTGCAGAGGGATTGCAACACCGAGAAACCCAAGAATGGAGGAGAGCCTGCAGGAAGCTGGAGGGGACCAGGAAGATGGTGACTCATGGAAAGGTGCTGTGGGCTCAGCCCTATAAAAGGAACCACAAAACCAGGTTCCCCTGCTCAGCCCTTAAAACGTTACTGCAGCTGTAGCAGGTTTGGTACAAAGGAAAGTCGGGCAGAAGCGGCTGAAAAAGTTGGGTTCCCTCCTCCAAAAAGCCCAAAAAGGGAAGGTTGTAAATGATTCAGGACTGCAGAGGAAAGCTGCTGCCACCACCGAGCACCACTCCTCCATGCGTGCCCCACTTAGCTTTGCCTCAGAGGATGCATGAGTGCACCTGATGGAGGCTCTTAGCTAAATTTTAATACTTAAATATTTCATGGGCAGCTGTTCTCTCGCCACTCAATAATAGATAAAGCCACAGCTTAAAGGACTTGGGGGAGGTTATCTGAGGTCCCTGCAGGGATGCTGGGAGTGGGGAACCCATGGGAGCTCCTCGTGCTCAGGAACCCATGACAGAACCCCATGATGGGGTCTGCAGCCCCCACCCTCCCCCCACCAACACAGAGATAGCATCAGGTCACAACATCTCAAGTTCAGCTTTTTTTTTTTTTGTTTTTTTCCAAACAATTGCAGCAATTACAGAATCACAGAACTGTTTGAATTGGAAGGGACCCTTAGAAGCCATGTGGGCCCACTCCCTGCACTGAACAGGGACACCCACAGCTCCACCAGGTGCTCAGAGCCCCTCCAGAAAAGACAGGAACTTTAAAACTACCGAGGTCTTTTCCTTTCCAATCCCTATTTCATCCTTCCCACCGAGCATGTCATTTGCTGGAAGTGGTTTCCCATGTCCCACCACCAACTTGCCTGTCCCTTTGTTCCAAGGAACAAAACTCTGCTGCACTGACCCAAAGCCTTTGTACTCACTTCTGACTGGAGCTATGCAAAGAGCTTTGTGCCTATAACGTACCCTCACAGAGTCTGCTTGCAATTTCCTGACCCCACAGCCCTCTGCAGGACCTGCCAGCAGCTGGGGCTTGCTTTTACTTGCTGGAAGAAGACCTCTTTTCCAGCTAACTGCCTATAACCTCCCAGAGCCCTTGCTCCTCCAGACCCCCTGCAGAATAAGGAAATTTAAAATAAACCCAAAGAACTTCATTTTCATCTTGGTGGGTGGGAGAGGGAAGGCGATATATTTTTCTCCCCTGTCTGCTTTTAATTATGATCAAATACTGCAGTTCTATGACATTTCACGCAGACCCAAGCCCCCTTGTCTTTCCAGTCCCGGCTCAGGAGGATGCTGGCGCATCATGCCCTTCATTTCCTGAGCATCTCATTCATCACACACAAGGCCGGGCCATTTTTCAGCCCACTGGCAGCTGGTGCAACATTCTGGATCCCATTCAGCAACACGTCCCTCGGGGCTTTTTCAATCCTAGTTAGCAATTGAACGATCCGAAGCTGTTCCTCAGAAGCAGCTAAAGGCTTTCCAGTTGCCAGCACCCAAATCCCAGCACCACCACTGAGGGATATGGCGCACTGGGGCTCACCTGCTCGCAGCAGGATGACCTGGTCATCCAGGGGCAGCTCTGAGAAGTGAGGGATCCTCTTGGCCCACTCCACCAGGGTGAAGAGCTGCTTGTCGGCCGCCTGGCAAATGTTCGTCACCGGGTCGTTGGGCTGCAAAGAGGAGATGGAAAGGTTTGGAGACAGCAAGGAGAGAGGTGGGAGGAGGAAGGAGAAGGGGCTGCTGCCTGCTTGTTGCCCACGTTTGGGAGCTGTATGCTCATTCTATGTGGGCACCATCTGCGAGGACCTTGCACAGCATGCACACCCTGAGTGCTAGCACCTCCTCACTGCACCCCACAGCGTGAAGCGGGCATCACAGTAAGGAGAAAAACCCTCTGCTTTGAAATATTACCCAGTAACACAAACCATCTGCTCTCAAGGAGGACAGTCAGCCTAAACACGCCAAATCCCTGTTTAAAGGAACTGCTAACAGCTCAAGTGGGCTTGTGATTAGGAAGGGGAAGAGACCATCTAACCCCGGTGAAGACAGACCCTGCCAGCAACAGTGTGTATATATGGTTTACCTCTCTGGACAGGGATGTATGAGCCCCTCTACATATCCAGCTGTAATCCCCTGTGATACCTAGCAGCTTTGATTGTACAATTATTTTTCTTCCATGTCCTTAAAAGAACAGTTTCAAACTCAGAGGAGGAGTGTTTGCTGCACCTCTGGACTGCACAGGGCTGGGGCATGGGCTCTGTGCAGCCAAGGCAGGAGCTGCCCCGTGTACATGTCTGTGTCCCATGGTGTGCTCCTTCCTTCTCTCCTTTTCACCTTTTTTCTGCCACCCACACTGCTGACTCCTCAGGCAGGAGGTGGACATGCCATGAGGGATGCACTGGCCCCAGGGCACTGAAAGGGAAAAGGTCAGAGAACAAAACATCATGGAAGGAAAACTTTCCTTGCTGACTGCATTACAAGAGCTGGCCAAGTGCTCACAAACAAAAGGGAGATGAGAAATGCTGCTTGGAGAAAAGCAAAAAGCCCTACAATTCTGCCTGGAGCCATCCCTATGATCCCCTGCTCGGGTGGCATTGCCATCCACTGGCAGCAAACACCATCTCTGTGCCTCAGTGGCCAACATTTCCCCATCTCCAGGCTTAAAATAACCAGTATCTGGCACACCCACCCTCAAAGTATTTTCACCTGTTGCTCACAGAGATGGATGGGGACGGGCTGGCACTCAGCACCATGGGTCAGGGAGGATCCTTATGGGGAAGGTCCCCCAGCCTTAATGGCTGCTCAAGAGAGCTTGGGCAATGCCTCACCCCTGGAGGTGCTCAAGGCCAGGTTGGACAGCATGGGCAGCCTGATCTGACATGGAGCAACAAGCCCATGGCAGGGATTGGGGCCGGATGGGCTTTAAGGTCCCTTCCAACTCAACCATTGTGTGATGCTACGAATTCCCTGGGGAATGGCAGCACCCAGCTCCCCCAAGTCGCATGAACCATGGCTGCTCTGCAGCCAGCACAACCTGTGCTTGGCTTTCCGTGCTAATTCCTCCTCACATCGCAGTTCCTGGCAGAATTTGAACACTGAGAGGCAGCTGAAGGTGTCACCCCTCAGGCTGGAGGGCTCCGTTCACCTCCAAGAACAGCACTGCGGAACCGTCCCCGTGCATGGAAAGCAAATCCCCCCCTGCAGTAAATAGCAAGGGCACGGTGCCGGAGTGTGACAGAACGAAAGGACAGGAGGGCACCTGATCCTGCTGGAAAACCACAGCTTGGAGGCACTTCCAGAAAATGGTGACTTGAAACCGGCTGCTAAAGGCCGATTAAGAACTAATGGGGATAAAACCTCTCAGTTACAGGCTTTGCCTTTCAGCAGTCAGGAGCCCATACAAGGCAGTGTTCAGACTGCTGGGGCACAGAGGCAGAGGCAGAGCCATCCTTCCCCACCACGGGCTTCATACCGTGACTGCATCCACCTCCCCTGGTGCCAACCAAAGTGCTGGGACACAGCCGAGCGTTCCCCCCACTGCTCTCCCCTTGAATCAGCCCCAAGAGCTGTGCTGAAGCCCTGTGGCTGGAGGACAGAACCACTGCCAGGCTGCAAAGCAAAGGTACCTCTGCTCCCACAGCCACCAGGGGACGGCAGCAGGAAGGTACAAGCATGGGAGCACCTAGGAGAGTGTCACCTGCATGCTGCCACCTCCAGCAGTGCTCAGAGATGTGCCCAGGGCACAAACACGAGGACCCAACGTCCCTTGCTAAAGGAAACAACTTGCATGCATCTATTAGGGACTGAATTGTGCCACAGTGGAGCACTAGAGGAGGGTAACACCTCCATCCCTCCTCACCTCACTGCGCTGCTGATCTCATACAGCCACTAAACCTGCTACAAATGTCACCTCATAGTCAGAAGCCCGACAATAACAGGGCATTTCAACAAGCCTCCTGCTTCTATTTAGATGCAACACACATCCTTGTTCACAGTAATGCGTGTTGAATTATGCAGGAACCAGCTTTCAATTTGCTACAAGAGGCTGAGGAGATGCAGTGCCAGACGAAGCCATTTATTTCACCTTGCTCTCTGGGGTTTGTTTTCAAGCCAGCACAAGGCTGCCTCCAACTCCCCTCCAGTATTTCCACTCCTGAGAGCTCTCCGAGCCCCTCGTTGGCCACAGGAGATCTGCTCCCTCCAGCCAGGCTCCTGGCTATGGGGCAGCAGTGCCATGCTCGAGGAGCTTCTGAAGAGTTGCACTTAGGAATTGGCTAAGCAAGGTGCTCAGCAAGCCACAAAGCACCCTTGTAGGTAAAGCCTAAAGAGAGCATCCCCCTCACACAGAGAACTCCTCCCAAACTCTGTCAGATAAGGTATTCCCCGCCCAGACCTCACCTGAAGAAAGAGGTGAAGTATGACTGTAGCAGAAAACAAATCCTGTACAGTCCTTCCACCTCCCTGAAACAGCTGCACCTCCCAGCTCCAGCCTCACACAGAGCCGTAGGAGACACAGAGATGCAAAGGGATGTTTCAGCATGTGCTCCTGCTGTCCTGGCTGAGGAAGCTGCGTGCTCCAGAGCTCCAGCTGGAGCCTAAAGGAGGGCTGGAGAGCCCCACACTTAGCAGCACATTGCTTTTATGGGAACTGAGGAATCAGCATTGCATCCTAACTGCTGGGCTGTGAGTGCTGCTCTGCAATAAGGCCCTTTTCGAGGGCTCTGCACAGGGTCTGTCCTAGAAATCAAATTCCAGAGGATAGAATGGCTCTCACATTTGGAGGCAGCTGTTTCGCCGTGAGGCTTTCTCAAAGCAAAGATGCTGATAAAGGAATCTCCTAAGAAAAAGCACCCAGACAGTTTCCCTCTGACAGCTTCTCACTCTTTTCTCCTGTCAGCTCCCTCCTGTTTGCACAAGGCCCTGTGACAGCCCTGCTGCTTCCAGCAAGCCCTGCTATAACACAGGCATCCAATGGGAAAGGGACTTGAGAGCCAACTTCTACAGCTTTCCCCTTCTCACAGCCTCCCAGCTGTGTAATTCAGCACCCAAAAAGTCACGCCCCAATTTTACAGCCCTTATCTCTTTGCACTTCAGCCACAAAGCTCTGTTTACTGCCTTGATTGGACTATGAGCTCTTCAGAGCATGGAGTGCCTTCCTGCTTTTAGTGCTAATGGCTGTTAACTAAAACAAAATCTCCATGAGCCCTTTTAATTACACCTTGCAGTGTCTGTTCCTCTCTGCAGCTGTGGATTGAGCACCACTCTCTACGGCTGCGAGGCAGCAGAGCACCAGTGCTGCTGGTTGCACCGGGCTGGGGGGTTTGCTTTCCTCAGGCTTTCACCTGAGCTCATCTAGCAGCTGCGTTGCTGAGCTCTGATTCCCACAAGCTAACCTTGCCCTGACCCAAATATAGGCTGGCTGCTGGGTTACTGCCATGCCAACACCAAGCCCTAGCTCACTGCTGTGCCCCTGTGCGAGGGACAGCAGGACTAAGGGATGGGACAGTAGGACCAAGGATCAGGTGCCTCACCGAGCTCGGCGTAAGGCCCATGTTTGCCTCAATGTACGTCTCTGTCTTTGGTTCCACAGCAAGTTCTGCTTCCAGGATCTTCTCCACGGGCATGTCCTCGTTGGCGCTACTTGTGGACTCCACCTCGTTCTCGTTGCGGTCTTTCCCCCGCTGCCTCTCCTCCTGCACAGCTGGGGAGGGGGAAAAAAGGGACAGCATCAGCTCAGGGCTCCTGGCCGCGGTGCCAGGGGTGAGCTGGGACCCCGGAGCTCCACGGAGTCTTGAACACCTTCAGCATCCCTGTGAGCTGCAGAGCACACACACACACACACACCTGCTGCCTTGTTCTCCAACCTGACCTTGCTCGTAGTGTGCTCAGTGGGTGCGAGGAATGGCTGGGCGCTGCTGCGGGGGGGAGAAAACGAGGAGGTGAAGGGACAGCAGGAGGGAATCCTAAAGAAAAGAGAAACGGGTCACTTTCACGGATACGTTTCGAGTCCAGACCATCTCCTGAAGCTGCTGGTGCTGGATTCCCACAAGAGGCCCCTGGATCAGCTGCCATGGGACCGGCAGTGGGGTTGTGCCATCACACTCTGCTTGCAAAGCAGGACCCAGCCCTCAGCTCTGAGCAGACAGGAGAGACCTGCCCCAGGTCCCATGCAGGAGAAGCAACCTAGCCAGAAGCACGTCACATGCTGATGAGTCAATGTCTGAAGAGTACACAGATGAAAAACGCTTGTTAGATGCTAATAGCATTATTATTAATCATCTCCTTTTGAAGCCGGCGCAAAGCTGTCGCTAAACCTGGAAAGCAGCTTCACGCAGACAGTTACACTGGTAACTATCTCTGTCTCAATCACACTGCTGCATGCCCTAAATCCACGGTTCCCACAGGACACAGCTTGAGCAACAGGAGCTGCCACCATGAGAGACCACAGCCTGAACCTCCTCAGTTCTTTGTTCAGGGCTGAATGAGGCACTCAGCCACGTCGAAGCCTGCTATTTATTAACAATTACCCCCAACACTTTCCTTCTTTGCTGAATTCAAACCTGGTTGTGCGCTGTGAGGAGCAGCAGCAGGGGCACAGGCGTTGCTGCAGTGAAACCAGAGCTGTCTGCAGCACAATCAGACCCTTCAGGCTGCTAAACCAACTCCATCCCAAGTGCAAAAACATAAAAGCTAGAATGTAAAACTTGCTCCCTGACGACAGGAAATTAAAGCACGTGCTATCCTATATGGACACTGCTCCCTTTAACGCCAGCCCAGTTTGCAGTGCCCTCCTGCTGCCCAGCTCTGCAGCCCTGCACACCAACAGGACGTTTTGTTTGCTGGCTGAAAACTCTCCTGCAAAAAGCAAGAGGTTATTTTTTGCAAACTGCTTTTAAGTGCATGAGCAGCAGAGGCTCCCGAGATTCATGCAGAGTTTTCTGCCTGGCTGCCCAGGGCCAGGTAGGCTGCTGCTGTTAACACACAGATTTGTGCAGAACCTTTTGTCCATCTGGACCTCGTCTGGTTCCAGTTCTTCTCTGTTACTTTCTCAGGTCAACAACAAACTCTGTTTCAATCTCTCCACTCACTCCTACACGTACTTAATGCCAACAGCACCGATGCCCCAGAGCTCCTCTGGGTGCATCAGAAGACACAAAACAGCTCTTAAACAACAGAAACAGCAAAGAAAAAGGTGAAATCAGGATCTGATAAAGTGACTAGCACGCCAAAGACCTGATGGGGGACAAACTTGGAAGGGTTTGGGGGAAGCTAATTCCTACAGGGCATGCAACAGCACTTGCTGAGTGGTGAAGCTGAACCCAGTGGGTAGAAACCATGGGTGGAAGAGACAGATGGAAGGAGATGATGCTTGGAAGGCATCGATTCTGCTCAGAAACTCCAAGGATAGGGGCCCATCATGTTACCTTGAAATGCTCAGGTGGGGCTGAGGGTGGAAAGAGGGAGCAAAGACTCAGTATTTTTATCCCACACATTATGGGATATTTGCATGAAGCTGAAAACCTTCAGCAGTGAGGAGAGCTCTCGCAGTAAGGACCTGGGACTTCATCTCAGGAGGGCACTCCCAACTCTCACCAGGGATGAGTCAAAAAAAAAAGCCCCAAAGTGGAGCTGAGCTGATGAGTACCATTGGTTTTCCTGGATTTCTTTATGGCTCTGTTGTTTCTTTTAATTTTTTTTTTTAAGAGAACTATAAAGATGGTCTCTGCGTGGCAGCTCACCTGGTAGTACTGAAATGGGAATACCTCGTTCTGCTACACTTCCCAGAGGGCTGGTGGGCTGGGATGGATGTGCTCCATCCCACTAACACAACAGTGCTTGCAGGCAGAGATTATTACAGCATTTGGTGCTTGCTGCTGTTGCTGCTGGACTCTTGTTCCTTTCATGTCAGTCCCAGGGCTTGCTCTGTTTCTCTAAATACAAAGATAAAAACTAGAGTCCTGTGCCTGGCTCCTCCAACCCAAATCCTCCCTGGTGACACACGCAACACATATTTAAGACGAAACGACTCAGCTCTGGTGAATGCTTCTGCTCCCATCTGACACATGCTGGTGTGCAGATGGACAAGAACACAGCACGCAGCTCAGGGACCCAGAGGTCTCAGGACTGTTCCCAGCCATGCTGACGTCTGTGGCTGCAGCACAGCACTTGTTCAGCACTAAGAGCAGGAGGTGGAGCAGGATTTCATGGCTCAGGAACACTCCTGTGATGAACAGCATCTGCCCCAGCCTTGTCTGACTGCTGTGCCAATGCTCTTCTTCTTCTTCTTCAAGGAGACTCATATGGTTGCGAGGGGTTGGTTGAGCTTTTTGGGTTTTTTTTCTTTACAGTGTGATTTTAACAGAAGGGAACGGTTTAAAACTTGTAATCCACTTGAGGAGAAAAAAAAGATATTGCAGTCAGAGCCTCGCCTCCTCCAGCTATGTCTCAGCCATGCCAAAGACAGAAGCCTGTGTTTTCCATGGCACCTGATGAAGATGTGCTCATGTTATTTCGCTTGATTTGGCTTCTTCTTGCCTAAGGCTGCTCGCTGTCGCTTTGCATCTTGCAATCCCAAGCCCATCTGCACTTCCCCAGGACAAGCACTGCAGTGTATGTGCTCACACCACTTTTTGGCAGCTTCTCCCTCTGAAAGAACCAAAATGCCTCATCCCGAGGATGGCAGACAGCACTGAGCTGCCCAGCTCCAAGGGCAAGATGTGCCAAAAATGCAGGATCCACCCAAATCCAGCATGCACACCAACACTGGGTGTGCTGCCTGCACCACTGCTGCAATAAAAAGTTGGTGTTTCTGACACTTGAGTCAGCAACGTTTTGCCAAGAGCTCAGATGAGTGCTCGGGGAGCAGGGTGGGCTGTGTGCATGGCCATGGATTGCCAACAGGCAGTGGGCAGCTGAGCTGTCCCCATCAGCAGTGCCACACGTGTTTGCGTGCTTGGGGAGGGCTTGGTGCTTTGTAATTATGGCTTACCCTGACTCGATACAGACGGGTGCTTCCTTCCAAGATAAAAATCCATCCTTCCAGGAACAATGCTGGCGGAGTTCTGCTTCTTTTCTTGAGGGAGAGTAATTCCCCAGAGCTTGAGTCACTGAATGCTGACCCAATGGGATTTTCTCTGGGGTCAGATGTAACTGGGGTGGATCCGGGGACATCACCAGAGCACTGGAAGACAACGCTGCCCTCCGCCACACTTTGGGATGCTCTTTGTTTGGGGACCCAGAGGCTCTGGTGGACTCAACCCTGCTTGGCTCTGTCAGAGCCTACAGCTAGTGGCTGTTTAATTACCAGGTGTTCAGTGAGGGTTATTGGGGATTTCCTTCTCCCAGGCAGAGGAATTTATTGAGATCTGCTGTTTTTTTTATGAAGCTGCATCATAGCTGCGCATCAGCAGCATCTTGAAGTGCTTATGCCTCAGGTACCCGTTTATATTGAAAGTGCTGCCACAGGAAACTAGTTCTGAGCACATTTCTTCCTCTTTGCCTTCATGTAGCTGTGCTTCCTTTTTTTTCCCCTACGTTGCAGCTTCTTATTACTGCGAACCATCTCAAAGGCTGCGATATCAGGAAACCAACGGCGCCGTCTTCTTCCACATCTCAACTGAGTCCCACATTTGGTATTTCCTAAGATAGGCAAAATTCTGCTGAGACGCCACAAATCAAACGTAAATATAAAATAAAAAGCGGATTGAAGCATTTGCACAACATCAATCCGTGCAGGGAACGGCTTTGGAAGGTCACTTCACTCTCAAAGCCCGGCCACAGCACTGTCGAAGCAATGAGAGAAGAGCACGAACCAAACCCTTTCTCTCAACCTCGGAGCATTCTTCCAAACAACAAACAAACCCAGCATCGCTTAACCAGCTGGTTTAAAGAGCAGCTCTTTAAAAGGATAGAAGAAGCAAGCTCATTGAGCTGAAAAGCATTTTGCATTCCAAAATTACTCCTAAAAATAACTGTGCTCTTGAACTCTGCCCCTTCATTGGGCTACGGCCACTTGCCTGGCTCTACATTTGCTTGGAGCAGAGAGCTGAAAACCCAACTCCAATTTCTGCCTCCAGCTGGGCTGAAAGTTCCCTGGTAGACACACACCAGCACCCATCCTGGGCGCTATCACGTGTGCAATTAGTGAGCCCTGTAATTAACAAAGCAGCCTAGAGTCAAGGAGGAGGAGAAGGAAGGGCTGCACAAGATCCCCATGGGGGCTCAAAGGAAGCATGGGAAAGGGCTCTTGGCATTCCCTCCCACTGGCAATGCAAGGCTGGGGCTCAGCATGGCAACCTGCAGCCATGCAGGGACCCCACTCCACCCCATAGCCAACACCTCCTACTGGCACTGCACCTATCTCACTCACTTTCCACCTTTTCCCCTTGAAACAGAAAGCTGCTGGCACGTAGAGGCTCTAAAGCTGTCCAGTGAACCAAGATCCACCTGGAACCGTAACAAGTACCAGATCAGCGTATCACACAGGTGGATGCAGACTGCCACCCTCACCATTAACAGTCTCTGCATTAGTCCAGGTCCCTGATGGTCATCTGAATTCTGTCGACTCTCTGGCATTCACTAGGAGACATCACATAAACCCAAGGCTCACACAACTGGCTGTAATTCACAGGGGAAAACACTCCTGGTTGCTTATTTATTAGAGCCTCAATACCTCCAGAATCCCATAGGGCTCACACAGCATCAGGATGTGCCGTAATGTTTTTTCACAGGGAGCAGCCAGAGGTGCACGCTCCAGAAGGAATCCTTCTCCTGCATAAAGCCTGGATCCCTCAGACCAGGCTGCTAAAGCCTCCACCCAAACAGCTCCTTTGGTCCTGGTTGTAGGGCAGTCACTGGAGAATGACTGAAGAGTGACTCCTTCACTACTTAATTTGGAGGGTTTTGCTGCCCTTCCATGACAGCAAACACATTTGGGCTATAGGAGAGATGCTTCTCAGCAGGAGCCTGCTCTGAATTTATGGAGCTATAAATGAGGTCTCCAGAAGGAGGTATTTTGTGAGGAAACGAGGCCCATTACCCCAGCTCTGTTAAAAGATGCAACAGTTTACACCAGATGATGAAAGCAAGCTTTCTTTTAAGCGAACACTGGGGCAAAAGGAACCACTGTGCAGGGCATAGCCCGGAGCTGCTCCCAAAAGAGGTGCAGTGAGGACAACCACAGCCAAGGCTTGGGGTTGGCAATGGGAAAGGACAGCAGCAGTAGGATGGATGTGACGGGAAACAGATCATCTGCTGGCAACTCAGGTGGATCAGCACTATAGAGCTGCTCAACAGCAAAGCTCTGAGAGCTCCAGCTCCAGGCGTGTGCAACAGCAGCGGGACATCTCTGCTCTGCCAGCAGCCTCGCTGCTACCTGGGAAGCAGGGCACTGATCTCAGCTCTGCCTGCACAGGGGATTGCAACCTATGCACCAGCAAAGCCCTCCTGGTGCCACACCAGCACCGCCCGAGCGCACTCGGAGAGTTACGAAGCTCCCATCTGTCACACTTTTAAATAACTGGCTGATCGTTATGAATTCATTTGCTATTCACTGCGATAATGTTAATCAAGATGAATTAATAGAGCCCTCGCACTGTATGTGCACTCCCCGGGGAATTCTGTCACCGTTTAGAGATTAATTAATAGAGCTGTAACTTCAACGGTGCTGCCCGTGTGCAATCGCTGCTGTTGGTGGGCACGGAGCAGTAATCCAGCACAGGACATCACTGCTCATGAACCAAGGGGAAGGAGAACCCGAGGGGAAGGAGAACCCAATCCCCCAGACCATGCTGCCCACTCAAAGGAGGTTCTCTGCTCACAGCCACACCAGGCAGAGCCACCTTCATGGTGCAACCCATTGCTGATGAAAGCTGCCAAGTACCAAAGCTGTGCAGCATCAGGGAGGGCACCCCGAGGGCTCTCCAGAGAGATGCCAGCAGGGAAAGGGCTCTGCCTGCCCCAGTGAGGGTGTAAGGGGAGAAGGCAGCGGAGACCTGAGCAGCACCGCGGGGTCACTTTCCCATCGTGCCTGCTAAAAGCCCGTTCTGCCAGCAGTTTCAGAGAGATGCGGTCAGCATTTAAAAAGAGCACTTCAAAGAGGCACTGCCAGGGAGTTTCAGATCCTTCATTTAAATTCCACTAAGGGGATGGGATATCTTTTTACAAGACTGAATTTCTTCTTTCTTCTCAACAAGAAAAAAACCAACCAAAAACATCCAGCACTGCTCACTCCTGGGTCAGCACAGTCCCAGCTACGGGCAGATAAGGGACAACACACACCTGATGGCCCCGTGTGTCACCCCAAGCACACGGCCAGGTGCCCGCAGGACACACAGCACCCTGGAGGGCCTTACCTTCCCGTTTCATCCCCATGGCAAGACACTTCTGGTAGCGGCAGTACTGGCAGCGGTTGCGCTGGCGTTTGTCAATCAAGCAGTCCTTGTTGTCACGGCAGGTGTAGGTCAGGTCCTTCCGCACCGTGCGCTTGAAGAAGCCTTTGCAGCCCTCGCAGCTGTACACCCCATAATGTTTACCTGCAGATGGGTTAAAGGGCTCAGTAAGGACGTTGGGTGCCCACAGATCCTTTGCTTTCCCTCGTCACGGACCTGCGGTTCTTCTCAAAGGTCCCTTCCAACCCAAAGCCATTCTGTGATCCTTTCCAGGGCAGCGGATCCCTTCCAACCCCTACAACTCTGTGATGTGGGACAGGTAGAGGCTCCTTGGAGCGTAAGCAAGGAAGGCATTGCCTTCACCGATCTCCGTAACACCAGGATGCCATGCCAGGCTACAAACCACCCCAACCACCACTGGTTATCCATACAGCAAGACTGGGAGCACCTCGCCATGACCCTCCCCAGCCCACCAGGGTGAGCAGGAGGCATCCCCCAGGACCACGAAACCTAGGCAGCAGGGCACTGACAGAGCTGAAAGCTTTTAAAATAGCATGAGAATAAAGGGAATTAGCACATCTTTATCTCCCACCAGTGGAGAGACTTCACAAAGCACTTCTTTTTTTTTTTTAATCTGGTGCTATGTGATGAGCCCAGCTAAGGATCAAAGGATGTAGAGAGAGGGACACTCAGCTAATGGCTGGTCCTCCCTGCTGGGGGCTGGGGATAAAGCATAGGATTGGCTCTACCAAGGAGCCCGACAAATTGTTTACTTCTCTCGTTACCATTAGGGCAGGGTGAAGGATGGGGAGGTCAAAGAGCTGAGCACATCTCACCTGGGAGAAAGCAAGCCTGGGGAGGCTTTTCCTTTTCCATGGGGCACTTTTGTCCCTAAGCAGGGGGATGGTGCTAAGGCCCTACCTGCCTTCACACTTGCTGACAGTACACAGAGCAGGAGGAGCCTTACCTGAAGATCTGTCCCCGCAGATGGCACATATGTGCTTAGTGAAAGAGGCCATTGTTCCTGAGGGATGTGCTGGCACTTTGAGGACTCCATTGAGCCCCAGGGGTGGCTTGATGTCTTCTGAGCTGCTGACAGGGTTCATGGGAGAGTTGAGCTGTGAAGACACAAGCAGGGAGTATGTGGGATTGGGTACAGGCAGGACAATGTACAAAATACGGGACAAACAGCTTAAAACCCACAGTGCTGAGCCCAGAGGAAAATGTGAGCACCTGAGCCCAGAGATCAGTGAGCCAGGTGCAACAAGGCCTGGCTTTGCAGCAGCCCTGCCGTTCACAGCCTTCAGCAGAGCCCAGAAGAATTGGGAAACAAAGCAAAGAAAGCTGGAACAGAGGGACTGGCATGGCCCCACCAGCAGCTCTGTGATTTCAGTGGAAGATTCCTAACTTGATTTCCACGTCCCTGGCAGGACAGGACAGTGTTCCCCCCCGGCACAGAGGGAAACTGAGGCACTGAGCTGCAAGACAAACTCAGTCCTGGCAATGGAACCAAGCTCACAGCAACCTATGCTCGGCTACCCTGCCCCTGCCCATTGCTGCATAGCCCAAATAACCCAGTGAGGTGTGAAGGAAGGGTGTGCGGACAGGGCTGCAGCCCCAGCCTGCAGGTTACAGGCTGCCGTCCTCAATTGCAGCAGCCATCTGCACCTTCAGAGCCTCAGGGGCTTTCTCTGCCAATAGGATTTTATGCGCAATGTCACCAGAAAGACCCCACTGCAAAACGCCCTGTGCTGCTGTCATGGTGCCCTCCTGCACAGTCCCATCAAGAGGGGACAGGGATGCAGGAGGGACCCCATGGGGGACAAAGCCCAGCCCAGGGCAGGTATAATGGGGTCCCGCATGGGCAGCCAGGCTTCTGCAGCTCCTGCCAACTGCTAAAACCAAGTCAGACAGGCAGGATTTGTGCCTCGGTTTCTTGTCTTTCTATTCCTTAATAGAGACACTGGGCAATTGCACTGGTCACTGATTAATTCAGGGAAGTCCCAGGGCTTGTGTTCTGTCAATTAGAAGATCACAGCCACTCCTCTGACTTTTACAGTCTCTGAGCTGCTGGGAATACTCGGCAGGCAGAGGGTTGAAAACCACAGCACACAGCGAGGCAAACCCACTCCAGCAAGCAGGAGTGCAGCAGGAGCATCCCTTGGAGATGTGACACAGCACCAGGGAGAAGGGCATGAGCCACATGGCTTTGGGGTCACTGACTCTAGCAACACCCCCTGAACCCTTCATGGAGCCAATTGCCAGGTGCTACATCAGAGCTGGGGCAGAGGACTCCAGATAGCTGCTAAAATAAGCTTTCCACCACCTAGCCCCCCCGCCCTCCAACCCCAAACTCCACATGAGAAGCATGTGAGCATCCCTCTGGAGGGTACCAGGACATGGGGTGCCGCCACCCCCATGACTCAGTCCCTCTGGAGCTGAGTCAGCCCCAGGATGGGAGAAGTCACCAGTTCCTCCTGCAGCCCCGGCCCCACGTGTGCCATGAGGTTCCCACACCGCCCAGGCGCCAGCCCCACTCCTTCCCCTACAGCTGGCGTGGAGCCGGGAGCACGTGCCATGGGAGCACACCCTGCACAGTGTGGAGCAGAGACACAGAACTGCTGCTGCTGATCCGCTTCCCCAGTGACGTGGCAGCCCCGTTGTGCCGGGACTCCTCGGGCTCCTCTCTCTTTTCCCTTTTTAGTTCATTGCACGGGGGATCAAATCCCCTTTGGTTTAATGGCAAACAGAGCTTTCCTCTTTTTCCACGCGTAACAGGCCCAGATTCACAAAGCACTGTGTTAAAGGCTACGCAGGAGCCTAATCCTGTGTCTGATCCATGCCCCCAGGCACCCTGAGCTGCTGCCAGCGATGCCTGGGGCAGCACAGAGCAGGAGGGAGGAAGAAGCCCCCAACATGGGAAGTCTATCCCTTCCATCTCTTCCAGAAAATCATCCTTTTTCTTTATTTTTTTTATTTTTTACCAGCAATTTTAGCCCTCTGGACTTTGCTCACACTGCAAACTGCTCAGGCTCTCCGCCAGCTTGTGCCCTGGCTCAGTGCTACTGCCCCTAACCCACAGGGTCCCCAGCAGCCCCCTGGGAGCCGGGCTGCGCCTGGAGGCTGCGTGAGATCCCGGACGGGATGGGGATGCGTGAGGTCAGGGCTGATGTCTTTTGGCAAAGCTGAGCCCGGGAGGAGCTGGGTCAGACCTCAGCATGGGAAGAAACAGGAGAGGGAAACGCAGCCGGGATTTTGGGAACCTACATCTCCGTCCCACCCCGGCGCGGCCGCCCCGCACCCTTCTGCTCTGCTGCCTTTCCAGAGCTAACGAGGCATGGCCTGATGGCAAGTGGCATCTGCCATCTGATGCAAACCACCTTCCATCAGGGCGATCCCCACCCGGCGGCTGGGGCCGCACGCCTCATTACCCCCGGTGCTCTGCCGGCCGGTGCACGGTGGGGGGGACTGCACTCCGTCATCTTCCTCCTCCTCCTCCTGTGCTCCTATGCAGGCCCAGGTAGGCGCCTGCTGCAGGGCCCAGGCCCTAATGTGCCCAGACAGGGGACAGATGGCAGGAGCCATTAGGCTGGAAACCTCCTTGCCATCTCCCAGAGGAAAACCACTTAAGACACGTCCGTGTGGCGGTGCCGGCACCGTGCCGCCATGGCTGGGAGACGCCGTGCCGCCGGCTCACTCCCCAGCACCATCTGACCACGCTCTCGATTCCCCTTTTTGCCCTGTGGTTGGGTTTTATTTCGGTTCCTCCAGCTCCTACACCGCATCGTGCCTAGCAGCAGAGCTTCCTTGTTCCTTCTCCCCCCCCCCCTCCCTCCAGCTGGCAGCTCAACCCCACCTTGTTTCCCACTCCTTCCCCATCACTTCAGAGCTGGCACTGCCCATTCCAAGGCACCGTTTCAGTTCCCCTTCCCTTTGCCATGGGACAAAGAGAGCTCCCCCTGAACCTACAGCAGCAGGAGGAAACCCTACCACTGCCCCTCCCATTGCCTCTCCATTGGGTATGGCTGACGGTGCCCGCACAGCACGTCCCTCCCCAGCCAGGGCAGAAAGACCCCGTTATTGCTGGAAATAAATCAGGCCAATATTTAAAAATAAAGGTGCTGGCAGGTGCTTGACTCCCAGCGAGGGCTTGGGATAAATAAACCGGCACTGAGTGGCAGGTGGTAGCCAATTCCTTATCTGCCCTTTTACTAAACACATATCGTGCAAGCAGCCAGCAACAGGTGGCAGGGGCTGGCCAGCTCTCCCCGATCTTGCTATTTTTAAAAAGAGCTTATCTCTTGCTAGTTGGAGTTTTTTTACATAATCTTCAGCCAACCAACACCAGTTCCTCCCTCTGCAAAGAGGGGCAGTGGGCAGGGAGGGGACAGCTGATGGATGGCTGTGGTCCTGCTCTGCGTCCCAGCGGTCCCCCATATGATCCCGGAGCAGCAGGAAGCCTCAGGCTTCATTTCCCCCTTTGGGTTCTGCTTTTTGCCACCCTTTGGCGCCTGCCTACGTCTCCACGCTGTCTGTAGTAGGGTTTTGCTCCCTGTGCTATCAGCAGTGGGGCTTCACTCCTCAGAACCTGGAAGAAGTGAGCCAGAAGCGGGTCTGGATCGAGCCCCAAAGCCACAGCTCTGCCCCCATCAAACCAGCAGCGATGTCTCTGCCACCCTCCCCTCACCTGTGGGCTGCTGGTGCCGAATCCCAGGCTGGGCGTGGAGGGGACAGACATCGAGTGCGGGCCCATGGGGGAGCTGATGACGGAGAAGGGTGGCCCCATGCCATTGATGGGCGAGCTCAGGGTGCTGATGGGCGAGTGCAGCTGGCCTGGGGAGCCCAGCGAGGAGCCGATGCCCGGCCCGATGGACGGGTGCAGGGATGGGGTGGCCATGGGGCCTCGGCTCGTCGGGGAGTTCAGGGATGTGGAATTGACTTGGTTTGAGAAATCTGGAAGAGAGAAAAAAAAGAGAAAAAAGGCTTGAGTCTCATCTGGCATCACAGCCAGATCTCCAGAGGCTGCTTTTCAACACCCCGAACCTCCTGATGCATTCTCCATCTGCCCAACTTCCAAAATTCCCTTTCGTTTCGGGTCCTTTTTGGTGCAGAACTTGAAATTCAGCAGCAGCGAGTTCCCAACTCCAGACAGAGTTGTCACTGCCCCAAAGCACTGCTATCCAAAGGGTGCAGGACCCGGCCATGCAGGACCAGAGCCCACCCTACAGATGCTACAGTTCAGACTCAGAGGGGATGCTCAAGGGGAGGTACAGAGGGCCAGACCATGCACAAAGAGCAGGGCCAGGGGGGCTTTGCAAGCTGAGCTGTGCAGAGGACGCTCTGATTGCTGCAGGCAGCACTGGGGGGGCTGCACCCGCCCTGCTCCGAGCAACTCGGCTGTCCCAGGAGAGTGAGAGAGGGGTGTTTAAAAATAGCCAGCGATTCTCCCGAGAGGAGACATGGAGCCATTCCTGGCACGTTTCCTCCTCATCCTGTCACGCTGCTTGCAAAACAATCCTAGGCAAGGAAGGGGCAGGCTCACGGCCCCAAGGCAGGCTGCGGGGGGGAGCAGCCGGAAGGCAGCGGGGTGGGGCTGTGGGAACCCCCCCAGGACCCCTGAGTTGCCCTGGGCTCGCAGCAGCAAACACACGGGCAGTGAGGGGTAGACATCAGCAGAGCCCCTTGACTGGGGTGTGGGTGTTCATGGTGGGGTCTGGGTGCCACTGCATTCGGCTGCAGGCTGCTAAAGTTATTGCTGTCCTGGGAAATGATGGCTTCTGTCACCTGCATGGGGTCAGGTGTCTCCCCAGTCCTACTGCTCCCTGCTCCTACGGGCTCAGAGAAATGGTGTAAGGGCAGTGAGGCTCCTGCTCATCACTGTAATTGCATGACTGGGGATTGGGGGAAAAGCTGCAAGCGAGTCTGCTGCCCCTAAACAAATCTCTTGCCAAACAGATGCAGACCAGAAGGATTTTAAACAACAGAAGGGTTGCACAGTGGGAAATGTGCTTGACAAACCCATAGCGAGTCCAGCCCCAGCCAGCTCCCCCAGAGAGCACCAACTGAATGAGGAAAGCCCACCACAGGGAAGCGCAGATCCCCAGCAAGGCCGCGATGCTCCTCTTGCAAATCTATGCACTCAGCATCACACCACTGTACCCAGCATCCCATCTTGGACACGCAGGGGGGACACATGCCCTGACCCCACGCCACCTCCCATGGCAAAGCCTGGCCAGGGCACACACCTCTGTGTGGTCCCTGGGGTCTCGGCCTCTTGTCAGCTCCTGCACGATGCTGACTTAAAATAACCACCAGCCACCTCATGCCGAGTGACACAAGCACTGCACAACAGGAACCTCGGGACATTCCTAGAGGCTTCAGGACCAGTTCTCTGCTTTTGGGCTTCTTTAAAGGGGTTGGCACCACAATGAGCTCTGGGGGCACAGGATGAGGGCTGTGCCTTGTCACCTTCCTGTCCTTCACTCTCAGGGTGCTCAGAGCAAAAGGAGGTGTTTATCCCACAGCACGCTGTGCATCTGGGCACGGAGCCCTGCTCTGGAGGAGCCCTAAAAAATGCAGCAGCTGGGGTCTGAAGTGATGGATGGGGATAGAGACGTCCCAAACTGAGGACCGAGGCGATGGATGGGGATGGAGACGTCCCAAACCACAACCGAGGATGCCCTGAAGCTGCACAGGGGAAGTGGGCCCTTGTGGAGCAAGGGAAGCACACGCAGCCCTGCCTCCAGCAGCAGGGCCTGGGAATTTCAGGCGCTGCCGAGGCGAGGTCGCAGGCAGGTTACTGGCGAGCAGCCCGTGCCGACTGCAGCATGTCAGAGAGCAAAGCACGTGCGGGCCCGACCCACTGTCCCGGCCCCTCTCCTGAAATAACCATCCCCAGGGCACAGAGCTCCCCGGCACCCCGCACCCATCCTGTTTACCCCGATGCGAGCCGGGGTGAAGCGTGTTGGGGTGTGTTTGCACCCAAACCCCATAGCCAAGCACTCGGAAGCAGCGTGGCTCAAAGCCCGGCTCAAGCACCAGGAAGTTTCCACTCCTCCCCAAACGCTTCCTCATCTGCAGAGATCCCAAACAAGAGAGAAGCAAGTTTGCCCCTGGCACAGGCAGAGCACTGCTCACCCCAAATCTCACTTGGCTACAAGGGAACAAGCAGAGAGACCTGGGACGAGCTGTCTTCCAAGCACAGCCCAACGTGCTCCTTTCTCCAACACCCAGACTGAGGAAACATCCTTCAAATAAACAACCCCGAGCAAATAAACACCTACACCGAAGGATACATCTTTGGCTCAGCCAGCTGGGGAGCAGTGTGAGGTGGTTCATTTTTCTTGCGTACTTTTGCCATTTAAAGCCTCCGAGTGTGACTATCTCCTGACCAAAATAAACCGTGTCTGTTTCTAAATGCAAAAAAACAAAACAAAACAAAAAACACAAAACCAAAAAGAATCAAGCAGTTCTCAAAGCATTTCCCCTCTTGCCGCACCCATAAATTGCAGCTATTTTCTGTGTGTCCTTTGTTTAAACACAAACGACCTCTATATATCTTATAAGATGCCCCATGGCAGTAGGGAGAGAGATCTGAGAGCAGCTCAGCAGCTGAAGAATGTGCAGCGAAGCTCTTTTCTCTCTCTAAGCCATGAACCCGTGAGCCATGGAATCTGGAGGAGAAACTTTCCCCAAAGATTTGGACACAGAGGTCAGAGCCACGCGGTGTGGGAATGCAGTGGGGTTACGTGGCCATACAGAGCCACAGCACATGGAAGAGCCTGGCTGGGGAAACAACCAACGCCTGGAAGAGCCTGGCTGGGGAAACCATGGCACAGAAGAGCCCCAGGATGCCTGGTTTTGCTGCAGAGCTGCAGCACCCTGCCAGCACAGAGCCACCACGTCACCAAGGTCATGCAAGAAACCAGAACCAGAGCCCCTAAGCACGGCAAGACCCCAGACAGTGTCTCAGCTGCTGAATCAGCCTTCCTTGGTTTTGTATGTTTTTGGCCTGATGCTCCCAATAGCACCAGCAGCTGCCTGAGGGACACAGCTTGCAGCCCCCATGCTTCCTAAAGCACCTGAGCAATCCAGCAGCCCTTACATCACTTCCCTCTTGCCTTCAGCACTCGCATTCACCACCAGAGCTGCATTTCTCTGCCTGGTGAACCCCACACAGCCCATCAGCTGCTGACACAGCAATACCACGGGCTGTGATTTTAACACTTCTAGACCACAGCAGCAACAATTACAACAGCACAGGGGCGATTTTTCCCAGGACAGCTCGTTTGTACCAGAATAAACTGTACCAGCATAAGCTTTCACCAGTATAATCTTCACTGATGCTTAAGAGGCTTTGCCAGTAAAACTACAGTGACCTAGCTCCGCTGGAAACCCTTTTCTGTTCCATCCAGGAGCTCGTTGTGCTCTTAGCAGGGGGGAAACCCCAAAGCCTATTTCCAGCCCCCAGCACCCACGCTGTCCTGCGGATGGTGGCACGGCCAAGCATCCCATCCACACCACAGCACCCGCACCCCCACGCTTCCGCTATTTGCTTTTTTATTTCTTGGCTTTTTTTTTTTTTTTTTTTTTCCTCAGCACCTCTTCCTCCGTAATCAGCACGCAGATCAATTCTGGGTATTGCACTGCAGGAAATTCTAAATTTGGGAAGCCACTCCCTTCCGGAGCGCAGTCCTCACATTGTGGGGCCGTGCTCGGAGCGGGGCCAGGACCGACAGAGGGGATGGGGCGGTCAGAATCCTCCTCCTGCACTGCTCCCGAGGGATAACCCTGGGGTTGGCCCCGTGCAAAGCTCCCACAGCTGAATAATCCACAGTGCAGTGCCATACGGTGATGCACTGAGTGCTCCTGCTCCTTTCGGTGACTCCGCAGGTGCCGAGGTTCCCTCACTGCACTCAGCACTGAGAATCACTGCCCTTTTTCTGTCGTGCCTCAAAAGCAGCACAGCAGCCCCCAAAGGAACCTTGGTGTGGAGACAAACGCCTGCCCTGCGGCGTGGCAGGACCCAAGGGTCCAACCCCAGCTTTCACCTGGAAACTGCCATGGGAGTGGTGACCACCAGAGGTCGGGTCCTCACTTTTGTCCCCGATGAAAGAATCCAGGGAAGAGAGAGTGTTTGCAGCGCATGACTCTGAACAGCCCCCAGCCTGGAGCGAGTTTGCTTTAGATTTACACCATCACAGCAAGGTCTCTATCCTGCAAGAAGGCATGGCACGAGGTCCCATCCAGCAAGGTGACAATCCCAAGCACCAAGCTCACGTCCAGCTTTCACCCACCTGCCCCAGTGCTCTACAACCTCCACCTGCAGCTTGCCAGGAGGAGAAACCAACCAAGGACCGTACACAACACCAAACACACTGCACTTTTTACACCCAAGGAAAGAACCCTCCCTCTGCTCAGCAGTACCCATGGGACCAAGGAACAAGAAGCATCGTGCGGCCAAAGCCACCAACCCACACAGCACTCACAGCACTTCACCCGGCGAGGAGAGGCGGCCCATCCCCTGAAACCAGGCACGAGGAAGTCGTGCGGTTTCACCAAAAAAAGAAATCACTTAATTTTTTTTTTTTTTTTGCTTTTGTTTTGCTTTCTTTCTCTCTCAGGCCCTCCCTGAAGGCTGCACAGGAGGGGAGCACATGTATACGTCTCTTCTTGTGGGTGTTAAGAAATCACAGCCCGTGTCTGCTCCTCGGGGAGCGAGCTCCGCAGCCGAGCGGTGCTTTCCCTCGAAGGAAGGGTGAGGAGCTCAGTTTCACTGCTCCCAGTGGGTTCCCCCTCCCCGCAGATTTTCACTTTGACCGAACTAAAACCTCAAAGCCACACAGCAGTTCTCCCCCCACCTCCATGGGCCCAGTGAAGCCAGATGGGGTGCGGACACGTTTGGGGGCTGCAGGATCCCCCGGGGTCTCCTTCTTGGCCAGAGGAGGCTCACTGCATCAATGTGGGGTGCAGCTCTGCAACCTAGCCCCTCTGCACGCACTCTGTAAATGCAAGGTGCTGCCCCCAGCCCACATTTCACCTTATGTGGCTGCAGCATTAAATCATGGTGCCCGTAGGCAGCTTTTCCCTGGCACTCTGTGCATCCCCAGCCTCACTCCTGGCTCTGTGCAGCCTCTGCTCTCCCCCTGAACGTACCAAAGGAAAGGAGTGCAAAAGCACTCCATCCCTTCCGATCTGCTCTGTCCTCCAGAAACAACTTCGTGGATAAAATCAAGTCTCCCCACCACTCGTGGAAGCACGACATGCCAGGGTGAGCAAAGCATTGCCAATGTTCGTATTTCTGGCAGCCCCTCCTGGGAGATGCTCAGCCCATAGGCACCCCATCACCTGCCAGGGCCCCGAGGTCTGGTGACCACACACTGCAGGACCCACAACCCCAACTTTTGGGGTTGGCATCCCCCCAGACACCCCCCAGGGCAGGCTCTGAGCCCTCCTTGCTGTAGGCCGTGCTCTGGGTGGAGGAGGTAAAAGCAGGAAGCATGAGCAAGAGGAAAGCGTGACCTATGGGAGGGGGAAACGCTGCGGCGGAGCCGGGGGGAGCACCCAGGCAAACAAGGATTCTGCTGATAAAGCAAATGTGACTCAATCACACGCTTGTGCAAAGATGTCACAACAATCCTGAGAAATTACAGGCTCCTATTTCATCCCTCAAGGGCCAGTGCCGGCCCTGCTCTCACAATGTGCTCTGTTCTGCTGTCAGCAGCTCGGCGAGTGCCCCTGATTTACAGGCTGGGAACCTGCCGCAGGAATAGGCTGCAGGGCTGGCAGAGGGCTCCTCATCATCCTCTCCCTCATCAAGTCCCTTCCAGGCCATCCTGTGTTCCTATGACTGAGATCCACCACATGCCCACACCGACCTTCGCATCCTCCCTGACTTCATCCCTCTCTCCAAAAAGAGCGCGGCGAGAGCAAAAGCGCAGTGGTCCTGCAGGTTGCTGAAGCTCGTTATGGCCTTTTAATTACATTCAATTGCAGTTTTATGAGCTTACAGGCAAATTGGAAGTGATCTAATTGTCCTTGAGGGGGTGCTACGCTCTGAGCGATGGAAAACCAAGCACGAGGCAGAGAGATGCAAGCCGGGAAGCATCAGGCTCACTCTAGCTGCAGCACAAGGAGAAGTTTGGGGCTGCATGCATGGCACTGGCTGGGCAGCACCAGCACAGCATCACCTGTGTCTGCAGTGCCCTTCCTACCATCCATAGCACACAGGTCCCATCGCCATGCAGGGTCATGGACCTCCTCTCCTGCTTCCATGTTTCAAGGGAAGCCACTTCACTGAGTCCTAAAGTCTTCTCCTCCAAAGCAGGCAGGGAGAAAAGGAGTCAAAAGAGTGCAAGGAAGCAGCGCTGACAGTTCAGGTTAGTGAGAGCTCCGTTGCCAAAATGGGGCTGACCACACACGTGTCTTGTTGAAGGGAGAGCTGCACCAGTGCTCAGAGCTCATGGCATAAGGCAATGCTGAGTGCCAAACAGCAACAGAGAAGAGAGGAACACTCCAACTTCACACAGGTGGAAGGAGCAAACGGAAGACCTGGAGATCCAGTTAAAATATCCCTCCTCCAGAGCATCCACTGCCTTGCCAATGGCCAAAGGGAAGGATACTGCTGGCGCTGTGTGGGGTTCAGCTCAAGACAAGTTTGCACACCTACCTTGATCCAACAAATCCAAGGCAAACCCAGACCAGGTCTCCCAATCCCCCCCACTGCCAAGCCCTGGGCTTGGCACAACCCCTCCCTTCCTGCAAACAGATCCCTTACACAAGCAGAGGTGAAGGTGCACGTGGGTAACGTGAGCACCATGCAGTCTTAACCCTTTAACAGAATGACCACTCTGCCCAGACCCCAAAACTCTCAATACATTCCCCCCATGGATCAGCCAAATCCTAAAGAGAGACTCCGGCAGCTTTCCTGCCCTGCTCCCAGCAACACCAGCCCGCTCACCGTCAGCCAGACAGATTGAGTTACGGCACTGCACGCGTGCATTAATCCAGATTTGAGATAATTACAGTCATTCGTTGGGCATAATGGGCTTTAATTGATCCAATGCGGCTGGCGCCGGTGCTCGCCACCAGCATGCAGCTGGCATTACACCACCACCACTCACAATGCGGGCAGCGAAAGGCAATGCTGCAAACTGGGTTTCCAGCAGCTGGAGGTGGTTTGGTGCAGCAGGGCAAGCTGTGACAGAGGATGGCAAGGACAGAACTGCATGGGTCTTCCAGGGGAGACCCAGCACAGCGAGGCACAGAGGTGGTCTTTGGGCAGAAGACATCAGAGTGGACCACCAACAGCACTTTCCAGTGCTCCTTGGGGAAGTGTCCACCTCCAGTTCCAAGGGGTCCTTCCCCACCATTTCCACGTGACTGATGAGCATCCAAAGCTGGAAAACCAAGGCGAGCCAAGGACCACGGAGTCCCCACATGGCTGAGCCCCAAACACAGCAGTATCGTATTGACCCCTTCACCTCATCCCCACATCCCTATCCACTGCAGTGGGAGGTCCAGGGCAAGAAGCCTGGGAACTGGGTGCCTACGTGCTGCAGGAAGGCCTGATGAGATAGGGAAGGCAGCCACCAGCGCCAGCACGCCTTCAGTAAAAGCAAGTTCCTTCTGGACGCCAGACAGCACGTGCTGTTTTTCAAGGGAAAAAAGCTGCCTCCGGTCTTACATGACCCTCAAGGTTCAGCAGCAGGGGCTGGGAAGCATGGAAGTTATCCCCAAATTGAGGTTTTTCCCCCCCAGAATAAGCCTGCACGAGGGACAGACAGACAGACTGGGGAAGGCTCTCTATTCCCAGGTCTGGAGAACCCTTTCCCAAGGTGAGCTGCAGGGAAGGATGCTCTGCCTGCATTTGGGTTTGAGTTTCTGGTTGCAGGCCAAAGCTAATTAGGCTGCACACAGTCCAATCAGATAGCCTCACTAATTGAGCTGGGTCAACGTCCAGTGGGTCTCCACATTCCAGCAGTTTTGACAGCCCATAGATAACAGGCAGGGCCTGGGAAGGGGAATAACCCTGAAAAAAAAAAAAAGTTCCTTTCATGCACAGAAGGACGAGAGCCTTTCCATGATGTGGAGCTGGCGAGCAGCCCCAGGTTAACCCCTTGGGCACCCCCAGCAGCCCCAACAGATGGAAGTGTCCCAATGGGAAGAACTGCAAGTGGGTAACGTGGCCAGCAGCCCCCACGTCCTGGGTGCACCTCTCTCTGGGTTTGGGTTTTCTCCTCCACACCTGTCCAACCCTCCTTGCTCAAACAAGAAGTGAATGAAGCTGCAGCACACTCCAGCAGCCCTCGAGCACCTCTCACATCGAAACAAAAAGCAGTGCAGCCACCCAGCAGACCCTTATTGTGCCTTCCCAATGCTTTTCCAAGCTCACTTCCCACCCAGGCTTTACTGGGAACCCCTCCCCAGCACATCACTGGGGCAACGGGTGAGGAAGTACGAGCCCAAGGCCTCCCACCATGGCCCTCTGGCAACAAAGGCAACTCCTTGCACGGAAACCTAATGGTACTGTGGAAGTACTTAGTCATTTTTAGCTGTTCTGCTGGTGGCTGGGCTCCCCTCCCCCTCTGAGCAGAAGTTGCAGCACTGGGTTCCTCTCCACCCATGAGGCCTTCACGGGAAAGATGCTCCCCCACCCTCTACCCCAGCATCTCGTAACCACTGTGCTGAGAGGGCAGGCAGCCCCCAGCGTGATGCCACCTACCCTGAAAGCTCCATGACTGCCACTGTAAGATTTAGGAATGCCGTGGAGCCCCCATTATGTGTCTCCACCCTCTGTGGGTCCCTGCAGTGCGCTAAAGCCCAGGTGGGTGGGAGCACAGCAGCAGCATCAGGACACAGAGACCAAAGCTCCCAGGTGCACCGCACCTAGCTGAGCAGGAAATCTTTGGACCACAACAGCTTTGCACTATAGAGCACTCTGCACCATGGAAAGCCCTACACCTCAGAGAGTACTGCCATCATGGAAAGCTTTGCATCACAGCCAGCTCGGCACCATGGCGAGCTCAGCACCCCAAAGAGCACTGCAGCACAGAGCTGTGCAGGAGCCCCTTCATGCCCTCTTTCCTCCCATGGATGCACGCAGCACCCCGGCCCCATTCCCACGCCCCACACTCCCCGGCTGTACCTTTAAGAAGCGAGCAGGGAGCACGCGCCGGCCGAAGGAACATTCATTTGCCAGCGTCACATGCTCCGCAGCTGCAGCCTGGCAGTGATTTATACGCCTCTGAAGTTCATCAGAGGAAAAAGTACTTTCCAGGCTCCCCATATCCCCCCCTCCCCTGCCCCTCTCCTTTCCTTTGCCCGTGGCCAGAGCCCAGCTGAAAACCCGCTCCCATCCATCACCCCGTGCGTCACCCCCCGCCCTCACCACCCAGCCCAGGCACCCTCTACTCCTCCCAGCATCTGCCAGCAAAAGAAAACTTCCTCTGCCTTCCTCGCCTCCGCGACCTGCCAAAGGGATGGCCACGAAGAAGGGGCTCCTCTGTGGGGCTGGGGAGCCCCCCCCCATGCATCCCTGTGGCCCCATAGCCAAAATAAACGGCAGCCAGCAGGCCGGCGACCCCTCCTCCTGCCGCCACCACCCACCCCCTGCACGCCATCCTCCGGGGAGGTTCAAAAGTTCAAGATTTTCACATTTCCCTAACGTTATTTCAGGAAATTGCTGGAGAAAGGAAAGACGGCGCAGCCGAAAAAGCAATCCGCGTGTGGATACAATAACACACATCAACCCCAGGCTGGGCTCACAAAGAGCCCCAATTCCCACCCCGCACGGCCCCGAGCTCCCCACACAGCGCTGAGTTTTGCAGTTATTCCCAAAGCAACGGCCACTCCAAAGCACAGCAGTGCGCAGAGCCATGGGATCGATGCTACGGGACGTCCCCATGCAAACCACAGGTGGGCACACTCCAGAAGCACAGCACGGTGCCCACAGCAGCTCAAAAAGGGCCGGTGGCACTCACAGTTTGCTGGGGGCTGTGCTCAGCCCGCTCCAGGGGCTGCATCCCCATGGGGAGCTGCAGCTGGGCTTTCCTAAAGCGTGCACAACGCTCCGTGCCATCACACCTTGGGCACCGAGCTCCAGATTCGTTCAACAACGGCAGAGCCGAACCCGGCTCTTCATCAGCAACCTCTGCTGATGGCTCACGGGAGAGGTTCGTAAGAGGACTGAAACCCTCTGGCGAACCTGAATTTGGGGTTGCAATGAAACACGAAACTCGGCTGCTTTCATGTGGTTTGGGGTTTTTTTTTTTTGTTGCAAAACATTTGGTGCAGCAGCTCCCGGCGAGAGTGCGACAATCGAGCGCGCCACGGCGCGTCCGTAGGAGCGAGGAATCCAGACAGGCCCCGATAGCATTCAGGCTGGCAAATGATTAACTCCGATTCGAAGTTCGTGTGGAGCCTGGCCCCGTGCCACCGTGAGTTTATGGGATGGAGGGCCGAGCCCTGGGCGCTGGCTGGGACGCAGCAATGCAGCCGAGCAGCACACGGAGCTGTGCCCCATGCAGGTGGGGTGGCACTTCCAGGGTCCGTGTCATGCCCACACAGTGCAGCCCTTGCTTTCTTCCCTTTTAACAACGAGAAAAGCAGAAAGAGTGCCGCTGAACAAGGAGCTCAGGGCATCTCCTCTGTACCAACTGCCCTTCTGCGTTTCATCCCAAATGGGGCAGCCCAAGGGATGGGTCCTTGCACATGCCACCAGCCAACCTGTCACTTGGAAGCACAGTGCTTCATCCCTCCCAAGCACACAGCACACAGCTCAGGGTCAGCTTGGGGTGTTTTTAAGGTTTGCTGGAAGCTTTCACCAACGTCAAAAGGGGGAAAAGGAAGAGGGAACGTCTCAGAGCAGTCCCACTACCTCCAGTTGGGAACTACGAGTGATGCGTGCACGTGCAGCCGCTGAAATCTCATCCACAACTGAGGGTCCTGCTCACACCAGCCCACATCTGCACACCCAGCAGGCACGGTGAAGCCGACCCACTGCAAATTAGCAACATAAGCATCCCGGGATTATCGATTTCCTCGAAGGAATGCGATTTCTCCCTGATGAGCTCTTGGCACGCATCCATCACCCCCATCCTCCATTAACCCCATGCACTTGCTGTGCAGCAGCCAGCTCTCCCCAGGGGCCTGAGGGCTGCTTTCCACGATGGCAGTGCCTCCAGAGCTCTTCCTAAGCCACTGAGGGCACCCAGCTGCTGGGTACTGGGTCTACTGGGATGGCTCATCCACAGGAGTGCCATCCATCAGAGAAAAAGGGCTGTAGGAGCCCCCTATGTGCACAGGGACAACACAAAGCTGTGCAGCCCGTGCTGTGCGATGCTGCTATGGAACTCAAGCAGAGTGAGCTTCCACTCACAGCTGTGGGAACGTGGTGCAGAAGGAGTTTGTGACGCCTGGAATTGGGTTAAAAGAGTGAAAGCCATCGAAACGAAGAGGGAGGGAGCTCAGAAAGCCAGTGCTGGGGATGTAAGCCACTTGCTGAACACAGAAAGGGACTAAATGCATCCAGTAAACAAGAAATAATAATAACATCTAGCTTGCACTGCAGTGCTTTCAATATGTGCTGATTAATGCATTTGTAAGGAGCAGCGCTACAGATTTTGCGGCCATCCTAAGGAGAATTTCTGCTTCCTTCCCAGAAATGCCCAAGTCAACCGTGGAAAAGGAAATGAGGCCTCCAGAGCCATGCAGTGCTGCAGAAACACTGCCCCAAGCCTCTGTGCAAAGGACACAGAGCAGAGCACCAAAGGGATGGGGACAGGGATGGGGATACCCTGAAGGACAGCGGGTGCCAGCACAGCATGGCATGCATAGCCCAGGCTGGTGGGATCGTGCCTGGTGTGCCCAGAAAACACTAACTTCAAGAGCTGAATGTCCCACACTCATGGCAATGGGGGAAAAGCCCATGTACAGGGGGAAAAGCAGTGGGTGGGACTCATTCTCCTTCCCTGCTAATCCCAGAAAGGGGTCAGGAACAGACCCCCAGAGGGGAAGGTCCATTGAGTTAAGTGAGGCAGATGCCATTTCCGAGGGGTGGGATACAGGGAGCACCATCATGACATCTGCAATTACAGAAAGCCAGATAAAGAAAATCAAATCTCATGCTTCAGGGCATAGGCTGATGAGTACAAGGGTCAGCAAGGAATTTCTCTCCCCTCACACAGCAGTGCACAATTGGGTCAGCGAATTACCCGGTGCCACAAGCCCTTGACTGGTTTCCCCTTTTCCAAGCCCTCACTTCTCACCCACGTCAGACAGCAGCATTTGAAGGTGCAATGGCTTAATCTGGTGTGGCAGGGCCAATGCTTCCCCTATCACCTACCTCGCTAAAGATCAGCATCCCCATTTCAGCTGCAGGACCACGCAGGGACCCCTCCCAAGGGCTGATGTAAAGCCAGCCCTCTGCCTTGCACCTCTCACACCAACCTCAACCTTCGTTACCACTGCTGCACTGCTCTGAACAATCACAGCCATTCCCCTGAGCGAGGACCTTGTCCCTCCCCGTGTTTGCACGGCGCTGCGTACACCTCTGGCGCTGTTTAAATAATAATTGGTGGTAAGAAAACCTGCAATGTTGGCTTAGAAAGTCACCGTGCCAGAAAAGGGGCCGAGCATGGAGAAGCAAACTGAGGAGTGCCAGTGGTTTTGTTCACAAAGGTCGGAGAACGCTTGCACTAACGGCAGTTGCTCCCCATCCAGCATCCTTTCTCCTCCTTGAGCAACTTCTGCGGGCACAGAGCTGCTTAGCTGGGAGGATCCAAGCACAGAGCAGAGGTTTCCATTTCCATTTGAAACAAAGCAAGCAAACAAACGCAAAGATCGCCCGTAACGTGTGTCTATCTGCATGCAATCCCCACTAAGCCAAACCACACGCTTCATAATCCGCACAAACAGTCGCTGGGCTTCTCCCACTGCCAAGCAGTATCCAGCAGCAGTTCTGCATCACCAAGGGAGGCATCTGCAGATGTACTCTGGTCTTCTTGTACACCTGCTGGGTTGTAGGAGAGAGCAAATCCTAGCCAAAAAGATGGACAGGCCCAGGTTGGTTGGTTTGGTTGCTTTTACGATCGGTGCAAATGGAAGAATTAGATCAATGAATGCTAAGCACTGCCTGGCAGCATGAACGCCCCCAACTCTACTCAACAGAACCACCACATAGGGCTGGATTTGGGGATCCTACAGCCCTAGAGGTGTCTTGGTCGAATTGTATGGCTTGGGATGTTGGCTAATCCTACCCAAGTCAAACTCTAACACTATCCCTAACTCTAATACTAACCCTACCCACCCTACCCAGGACCCAACCATGCACCAGTGGTGCAGGCAGTGACTCACATCTGCACAGCTCCCAGGATCCAGCCCCAGGACTGCTGGAGAAAGGTGGAATCAAAGGCACAGACACGTTGAGAGTGGCGTGTCCAGACTCAGTCCCTACAATCCAAAAGCAGAACCAAGAGCAGAAAGGCAGCGCAGAGGGCTGGGAGGGGGCAGTGGGAGGTTCAGCATTGCAAACACACTGCAGGCAAGCAGGAGAATGATCTTGGGGGAATGCTTGAAGGAGCCTGTGGCGGCTTGCTTGAGAAAATGGAAAGTAAAACAAAAAGAGAGGAACGGAAACAAAAGGCAGAGAAGAAGGGGGCAGAGGCTCAGCACTGCGGTTGCCAGCAGCACGAAGAGCACATCCTGCCCATGGTGTGCTGCCAGCCTGGTGGCCCACTCCTAAACCCAAACCAAAGAGCTGGACAGGAGGCCAGGAGGCTGTGGGATGTTCTCACCATAGGACGGTGCTGCTCAAGTGCCACTCTTTGGCATCACCACCTGGGATTTTGGCCGCCTGCGTGCCTCAGTTTCCTCTGCAGGTGAAGGAGCTGCTAAGCCTCACCTGCCTCCATCCAGCTTCCCATACCTCTGCTGCAGCCCTGCCAAACCCCAGCAAATCTCAGCGCTTGCAGCACCACCTCACACCACCCATGCCACCATGTCCCAAGCTTTGCCCAAGCAGCAGGGACAGCCCCGTCCTGCCCAGGATTTCTGCACTGACACCTCCTCAGCACACAGAGCAGCTCCGAGTGAGCTGGGGACAGCCCCAGCAATGCTGGGAACCGAGCACTGCTGCATCCCGGTCACCAGCAGAGCTGGGAGCTCCATTTTTAAGCAGAAGGGATTGGAAGAAAGGGTTTGGGGTTTTTTGTGGCTTTGCTTTTTCCTCTTTAAACAAAAACAGCGACGAAACCAAGGCTGTTCCCCAAAAAATTACACAGATGAATTAACTTTGTGTTTAAGGGGGGGAAAAAAAACCAAAACAATGGGAATGTCAAAAGAGTCCATGCAGCCTTCTTTTTTTTTTTTTTTCCAAAAACAAACAAACAAACAAAACCAATGATTCTGCACTGAAACAAACTCTTGTTTCAAACTGCTCCTTTGCAGCGCAATGAGAATCTCCACAAAGGTTCAAATCAACCCAAAATGTCCTGAGAGCTTCTTTTCCAAGTATAGGTCCCTCTCATTGCTCTCTTCTTTGAGCACCCTGGGACCACAGCTGCTGGGGACCCCCATGCTCCTACCCTGGTCCCATAGGATCAGAAGAGGTCACACATTCCTCGTGTTCCCATGATCCATAAAGCTCTAGCACTGCAGTTGAGCAGCATCACCCAAACCCATTGCAGCCTCAGGGACACTAAAACACAGATTACTGCGGTCCAGAAGATGAATAATCACAAAGAAGAGAAGGGAGAACGACAAGGTGAGACCTGAGTCAGAGTTGGCCAAGGGTCAACTGCTGCTATGGGGAAAGCATTGCTGCACTGCTCCAAGTACATCCCCAAATCTGTGCTCTCCTCCCTCCCACCACCCTCTGGTCCCCATCCCCGAATCTGCTTCCAATTACCACAACAATGCTGGGCCCCAGAGGATGCCTTGGATGTGCTGTCATTTTAAGCCATCCCCACAACTTCGCTGTGGGATTTCCTACTCCTCTCAGCCACCCCGAGAACTCCACAGCTCGACAAGAGCAGGGCTGACAATGGGAAGGGTGAAGGCTGACACCAGGGTGATGCTTTATCCCACGTGCAAAGCCCAATTCCATCTGCTTTGGGAAGGAACACGTCCCCACCAGCAGCACCCACAGGCAGCATGGGATCATCACAGTGCCCGCACCTGTGGAGCTGCTACAAGTATTAATTGATCACATAAGTACAGTAATTGGAACTTGCAAAGCATAGATAATTAGCTTTTATTAGTTCCCGTAGATAATCCATTACGCACTGATTAGGCCTAAGTAAGGATCTTACAGCCCTGTTTTGATTAATGGCAGATTACGGATATGAAACACAAACTGCAATAGATAACTCACTCTTTTCTTCCTCGCCTTAGGAGCTCATCACCCTACGAGTTATAACCAGGAGAACTCCAGGCACCTGACTGTGTCCAGAGGGAAACTGAGGCACATCCAAAACCCCACCTGCCCCAAAACTGCCCTGACCACAGCACGCAGCAACAAAGCTCACAGCCCCAGACCCCTATACCCTGAAGCCTTCACAAGGTACAGTGGCACGGAGGGGGACCCCAATGCTCCACTAATGTCCCTCACCCATTACATCACCCCACTGCACTGACAACAGCTCCCAAATCCTCAAGAGTGATCGGCTTAAACACCATCAGCTCACTCACCCAGAACAGCTGTGTGTCACACCAGGCCTGATTACCTCCTCATAAGGTGGCTTTAGCCCAGAACAACTTGTCACCGTCCCTCCCCAGCAGCTCCAGTGTTCTCCCTCCCCCAGAAGGTCAAATTCTGTTGATTTTTGGTGATTTTCTCTCCGAGACACAATACTTTGCACCCACCGCTCGGCTTCGGGATAGGGGGTGCTGGTGGAGGGGATGCTGGTTAGGCAAAGAAGGAGAAAAAGCAAAAAGCAAAAGAAGTAACACGTGCAATGAACTCAGCTCGCCTCCAGCTGCAAGCCAGAGGCAGTGGGGGCATTTTTCAAGTGAATAAACAAACCCAAGCAGCAAACGGATGTGACATGCCGAGTCACAGGGACAGAGCTCTCCATCCTTCCTGGCCAGATAACCCTGGTTATCAGTGCTGGGGGGGATTAAGGAGACAAGGAAGGGAGGAGAACAGCCACCGTGGGCACGGGGCGAGGAGGCACGGAGCCCCTCTCTGCGATCCCATTAATCCCATGTGCTCGTGACTGCCGGCGCTGGGATGAATGAGATTTACTGCCCATTAAAATAAAGCCCTTTCTGTAGTTTATAAACAGCGCTGGCGCTCGGCGGGAGGTTGGATGGTTCAGTTCATTAAGCAGCGCGCAATCTCCGTCCCTTTTTATTTGGAAGTTTATTTACAGGTGGGGAGGTCACCCTTGCTCCTCCTCCCCTTGCTCTCGCTAAGACACAGTGCTGGAGCTCCGAGCATCACCAGCTGACAGTATTGAGGAGTTAGGCAGGGGAGTGGCAGGATCAGATGCAAAAACACAGCACCTGCACAGTGCTCCCAGCCTGGAGAGGCAGCAAGGACCGTCCCCTGAGCATCACCATAACACCAGTGGGATGTCAGTGGATGCTCCGTGCCCACGTGGAGATGTCAGCCCCACCAGGGAGCCACGTGCAGCAGGACTGAACCACCCCTTCCCCGTGCACACCCCCACAGGGTCCCTCCTGTTACCTCGGTCCTAAAGCACTCCAGCAGCCAGCAAACACGCATGAGCCTCCGGCTATCAAAAGCTCGCACAGTGGCACTTAATTACAGCCCCGGAAGCACAGGCTTCCTTAATAAATCAAAGAAATAAAGTCAGGGATGATGCACCGAACAGAGGGGGGTGGGGTGGGGGGGGGGAATAAAGAGCTTACAGTTCCCCACTGCGTGTCCCCTTTAGATAACAGATGCTCTCTTCTTAACCTCTCACTTCATCAGATCAGCTCCAGCTGTGTTTGGATCAAGTGCACGGCCTGGCCTGCCGCCAGCCTGCCTGCTCCCCACGCTGTGCCAGCTCCAGCCCTCGGCTTGGGGCCCACCGAGCGCCTTTCATTCGATCCCTGCTGCCCAAATCCAACCCACGAGCATCTCCGTGACACGCACAGGGCACCAGTCCCACCAGCAGCCAGCCAGGCTCCAGGGAAGGCTGCGAGCAGCCCTGGAGCCACGTACGAGGCATGCTTTCCCCTGCTCCCTGTGCCAGGAGGTGACACTCAGCAAACAGCCTCCAAAGGCCACACTAACAGCTCCGCATCCCCTCGGCCATAAATTATGAGAGAAGCCACCTGGGCAGCCCTCTCCTCCCCGTTTATTTGCAAGTGAAACCCCTTCTCCTCCCTCTGGCTCGCTGGCTGTAGGAGAAATGCACGGATTCATCAGGCTGCACCAGCAATTCAGCACTGCTGAGCTGGGAAGGGTGCAAGGAGCCACGACAGCCCCAGGGCCTTAGCGGAGATAAAGCCCTGAGAAATCCCTGCTGCTCCTAATCCCTCCACAGCACAAAAATAATGAAGCGTTATCCCATCAGGCCTTAACCTAGTAATTACCCAGTGGATGGATTAATAAGGACGGGACACCCGCCTGCCATACTGCACCTAAGCCCACCTCCTCACTGCTATACAACACATCTCTGCTCGAGCATCCCTCGGGCTGACCCCACCAGGAGGGGACCAGGAGGAGCCCTGTCCCCCCCCCAACCCCAGGAATTGGGGAGCCAGAGCGTTGCCCTTGCTGCTGAAGCCCAACCACCACCAGCTCCAGCAAATCTCAGCTGCGTGCCCCACTGGGATAGCAGAGCTGGAGCATGAAAAGCGATCGGAGCACAACGCTTGGGTTACAGCCCCACGCAGCAGCTGCGGGGCCAGGCCGGACTCTGACAGCTCCTGGCTGCTCTCCGGGCAGTGATATCTCCAGATCTTTTACAAATAAATATCACTGCTCATTATCTCCACATTAAAGTTACATGCTGGGCGAGATGGGCACCGAGCTTTCTCTCGCTAATCTCAAACGGATGCCAGTGGTTCCATCACCAGGCTCCCAGGTCACGGGCTCGCTGCCAGTCCCACTGTCACCAACCTGGACCCCATGGGAGCAGCACTGCAGCCCTTCCCCTCTGCTCTCACATCAGCTGCACTGCTTTCAAGGAGGCAGAACAGTTTGTGGGGCCGGGTGTTTGCTGAGCTTTGCTATCACCGAGCCAGCAAAGGTGAGCAATGCAGCAGTGGGGCAGGGACGGCTCCCTGCACTCAGAGCACCCCCGAGGGCTGGCATTGAGCCTTCACCCCAAGAAGGACAGTGCCCACACATCAGCTATCTGCTATGACAGGGCCCCCCAGTGCCAGGATGGTCTCACAGTGGGAAATTTATCTCAGCATCACCACTGGAGCTTGAAGCCTGGAGTGAGACGTGACAGAGACATGATTGATGGCAGAACAGCAGAGTTCCCTTGGGCACGGTATGGGTGGGCACCAACACAGACCCTGGCCCCAGCACGGGCTGTCCCAATCACCCTTCTGCAGAAACCTCTGCAAAGACTTTTGCTCGTGCAAAATTAAGACCAAAAAGCATTCGGTGCTCTGCTCAGAGCAGCACGCTGGCCCCAGATCCCTGCCGTGCTCCAACAGCCGTGTGCTGGGAGATGTGCCCTGCAAGGAACTGAGCCATTCAGGCCCAGCAGTTCCACATCCCACACCCTGCCCTGTCCCAGGCTCCAGCTCTTAGCACACCCCTCTGCATCTCACCCGTGGGAGATGCGCACAGAAGGACCCCGTCAGGATGCTCTCACCCATCTCAGGAAGGGCTCAGCAGGGCAGGACGTCTGCCAGCACCCGAAATCACACACCAGGAAACAAATGCAGGTTTCAACATCATCCGCTCAGTTCAACAACCTCCGCTGCAAACCTTCCTATAAAAGCACACCCTGTCACTCCCTCGCAATCCTTCTGCTAACTCTGTTTTTATCCAGAAGAGTATTTGTCACCTCCGAATAAATATTTATTAACCAAATTGCAGGTGTCTTGGGCTTCCCACCTCCTCTTCTTTCAACTGCACGTCTCGCTGACACCAGAGCTCGGCTGCGCGCCCAGATGTCAGCTGCTAACAGCTCCAGGGAGCTCTGCTGCTGCTTCCTTTGAGCCTGCAGTTCAAATAAGTGCTCAAATCTTCTCATTGCACTCAGCGGGAGCACCCTGGTTAAGAGGTACACAGTATGAGCAGGTGCAGGAGGGGAGGGATAAGTAGGGAGGTAGGAAGGAGCCCGCGTTGGGTTTGTTCTCACTATAAGCTTTGGACACAGGGAGGAGTGTGCAAGGTTCAAACTCAAAGGACAGACTCCAGGTAGCATCATCCCAGCCAGAGATTGTTGTTATCCCCCACATCTGCCAATCAGTGCCCCTTGGGGCAAAGCCTTCTGGTGCCAGAGCATCCTCCAGGCTGTGGGATGCACCCATCAGCTTTAAGAAATGTGTACAGCCCCACGGCAGACACACTAAGCAGACAGCCATGGACAAAAGATGCCTTGGGTGTCCATCTTTTGGAAATACAGCCCTGGATCCCACGAGCAGCCCATACAAAGCACACCCCAAAGACGCACCGTGACTCTGGGGATTCTCTGCAGTGCTCTGGGACACTGCTGCAGGGTGGGAACACCAGCAGCCACTAGCTGGGCAAGGGCTGCTCACCATGGCATGCAGCCCCTCCAGTTTGGTCTTTTTTGCTTTTTACCACCATTTAGTCCCAAAAAGACTCAATGACAGCAAGAGAGCATCAGTCCTGCCTCTCCACTAAGCAGGCATTTCCCTTCACATCCTTGCCACCAACAGTCACACAAACACTCATCCCTCAAGAGGCTTAGGTCAAAGATTCCCAGCACCTCTGTTCATATACCACCGAATAACAACTGAGCTGCTCGTGATGTGGAAGAGCTGAGCAGGTCAACACAGTGCCCAACGGAGCCAGGACAATAACAGTGTCTGATCCACACACTGCTTCACAAGGGAGCAGCCCCAGGAGGTTTTTCTCCCACAAACCCATAAAAACAGCTCCCCTGCAGCACAGCGTTCACCCAATGCCAAGGCAAAAATCCTGAGCTGCAGAGAGCAACTGGGAGAAGAGCAAACGGGTGGGGTTCACAGTGCAGATGGCTCCAACCCAAGGAAAATGCCCTGGAATTCATATAAAAGTTGCAGGATTTAATTATCAACTTGTTTTACTGAGCAGAGTGCTATAAGCCTGTCCCTATTCCCCTGCCCTTTGGCCAGCCTGGACTTTGCCTGCCAGCTGAGCTAGAGGGGGAGCATGGGGGTGCCTGAGCCCCCAGCACAGGAACAGCATCCACAGAGCTCAGACCTGAGCAACAAGAGGAGAGCAGTGTGCAAATCCCGAAGGCTTTGGGGCCAGGAGCATCTTTCCATCCAAACGCTTTTGGGGTATCATCCTTACAGGCACTCCAGCAGTGCACAGCATGGGGACAGGAGGGCAGATCCAAGGGATAACCCTCACCAATTTCCCTCACACACGGACCTCCGGCACCAGCTCTCTCTTTCAGGGCACATTACCTGGTCCAAGAGAGATGCAGGGAGAGAACAGAAACCAAAGAGGCAGAGGTTGCAACACCCCAAGGATTCCCTTGGCCAGTTCCTGCCTTGTAGGGACAGGAGCAGCTAATTTTAGCACGCTTGATTTCCATTCAGCCTCCAGGAGGGCAGAGTCCGAGGTCCCGATGAAACCAGCCATGCCATGTTTGCCCATCCACTGCCACGCAGGCACCGGGGCAGCTGACACCAGGGTCCCACTTCTGGTGATGCACAGAGTCCATCCACAAGCCAAGCCACACACCTCCTAATTTTGCCAGCAAACAGAAGAGCCACCCATGGTGATATTTCAGAGCAAGAGTGGGATATGTTCTTAAAATACCCAAGGAAACAGAGCTTCCATCAGACACGAGCACAGACACAGGGAGCCATCAGGTCCCCCACAAACCAGCAGCCCTGGACCATCCTCCACAAAGCCAACATGAGCAGGGCAACGTTTGCCCAATGGCATCTCCCATTGACCACAAAATCAGCACAGGCTTTGACCAGGACGCAGCTCCGCAGTGCCCCAGTGAGCTGCACCGATAGCATCAGCCGCTGTCAGTGCTGCTCTGGGAACCATTAGCTTTAATTAGCTGATGATGCTGGAGAGGCCACATAAAACAATGAATGGGATTGATCCCTCGTGTAACGCTATTGACAGAGGAGCTGCATCTGGGATCAGTTTGGTGCCGGATGCATCTGTAGGGTCTATAAAACCAAGGCCTGTTTGCTTTTTCTTTTCCTCTCTTTTTTTTTCCCCTACTCTTTTAATTTTAAATACCATAAAAGCAAGCTCACCAGCTTAAAAGCAAAACCCAAAAACAACAACAACAAAATGACAAAAGCCAAGAGTCCGTTCCCGGGAACTCTCTCTGATTCCTGCTGACGATGACTTAGGGTTCATTAACTGCATCCACCATCTCTCACTGCTAAAGACCCCCACGTGCATTGCACACACGCCCATGACAGCACACACCTCTACTTCCAGGTCACCATTAGTGCCTCACAGAACCAATAGGGCTGAAAAAGACCACTAAGATCCCCAAAGCCCACACCTCACGATGCCCACTGGCCACATCCCTCAGTGCCACACCTCCATGGTCCTGGAACACCTCCAAAGACATGGATTCCATCACCCCACGAGCAAAAAGCTCTCTGTGCCCATCTTGGGAGCAACCCCATGATCATGCTGACACCCTTTACAGCCCCAGCACCCCCCATTACACACGAAGAAACCCACGAAGATAAACCCACAGCTGTTACAAGCACGCAGCTCGAGGTGCAGAGCATCCCTGCTTGCATCAACCCCTCCGCACCCAGATCAACCCTGGGGCACCGCAGCCAACCTCTCCCTCACTCCAACCCCACAGAAACCCCAAAATCTCCCCACAGGAGGAGGCAGAGCACCCCGCGCTGGGGGAGGGCATGCCAGCCGCCCGGCTCTTGACGGCTGACACCCCGAGTAACGCTTTCCAGATGTGGCTGCAGGAAGACAGAAGCAGAGCTGTTCCCTGCTGAGGAAGCTGGAAACGGGCTGAGATAATGTGGAATTCCTGAACGAGAGCCAGAGCCTGCCGGGGCGCAGAGACAGCGAGGGAGAGGCAGAGCTCCGGGTCCGATACAAAACTCCTCTCTCTTTTGTGTGTGTGTGTGTTTTATTTCAGGAACCCCGCATGTAAAAGCCCTTAATTTATACACTGTGTGGGTTGACGGCCGTACCCAACAAATGGAACATTTTCTCCATCCCCCTGCGTGTGTGTGTGTGATAAACAGGCGCTGCGGAGAGGCAGGGAACAGAGTCTTTTTCTTCGCAGTGATAAATAAGCTCCCAGCAGCTCCAACTTTCTTGGCTGCTGCATTATTATCTTTTCCTCCTCCTCAGAGGGGGAGGCTCAGCCCCCTCGCCAGGTAACTGCGGCACTGAGCACACTGCCCTGCCTGCACACCTCCCCAGCAGCAAGCAGAAGTCCATCCCTAACCTTACCCCTAACCCAAGCTCACCACTCCATCCAGCAGCACCCCTAAAGCGAGCTGGGGTCAATGCTGCCCAACAACCCCACTCTTCCAGCACTGCAAACCCACGGCCATGCATCCATGACACAACACATATGAACATCTACTTCTATATGCACACTCCCTGCACCACACAACTTGTATTCCTCATTACTGGGATGGAGCAGGGAGCCCTTGAGGTGCCCCGTGCAGACAGCTCGACGCTTCCCATGCCTTCACAGTGCTGTGCTCACACAGCCAGCCGTGCCGGGCAGACAGTTTATATCTGACAATAATGGACTCGCACAGGGATAAAACGGATGTTTGCTCATAAAAAAAAGGACCCGAAGCCAGAGCCAGGAAATTCGCTTTTGCGTCAACCGTATGAAGCTGACATGCATCAAAACCCACGAGCACAGTTGGGTTTGCAAAATAAAACCTCGCTCTGGCTACAAGCACCAGGGCAGCCCATGCACTCCACTGCTCTCCACGTCCCCAGCAGACACCATTTGCTTCCTCTTGCCTGAGGGACGCCACGGTTGGCACGAATTTTGTCGCAAGCTGAACAAAACTCAGCCCATTCTGCCCCAGGATGGAGGTGCCAGGACACAGACAGGCCAGCATCCCCAGTACGGTGACACTGTGGCCAGGCTGAGCCTGCTTGGTGCTCAGACTCCATCCGCTCTTTGGGGTGAACCTCGCAGAAGTCGGACTGCCATCCAAGATTGGTGGTTTTCTCCCCGTTCCGGCCAAGGCAGATATCTCAGACAAGCAGCATTTCCTGTGGTATTTCAACACTTTCTTCCCTCAGATGGAGCCCTCCGAGAGCAGACGCTGGGCTGCGGAGCCGACAGAAGATTGGGACCCAAAAAGGGATCTCTGAGGGTTTCACTGGACGTCCCATGGGGTCTCTGTCACCCAGGAACACCGCACACTGTCACCCATCTGCAGAGGATGCACTGCCATATAGCAAACTATGGCAGATCCTGTTTGTAATCCATGGGAAGGACTCTGCTGTGCACTGCTCCGGTGGGCGGGTGGGAAACGTCTCCAAGCCATGGGAGTACTGCTGCTTTGCCACCCGTGTGCTCGCATCCTCCAGGCCTCAGGATGGCTCCAGGGACACACGGAGGCCGCAGCATGCTTCAGCCCCACGGGATTCTCCGTGGCCTCTGAGGAGGTACAAGTGGATGTGCTCCGGTGCCAAGCAGTCAGACACATCGCTGTTCCTGCACGGATGGGCCATGGGGAGCAGTCTCTCCCCCTGCAGCAATTTCCTCCTGGTCTGTTTGCAGGAGGCGGGCAGGTGGAAGTGCAGGGGGAGCTTAATGAGCAGCGCTGAGTGGCAGAGGTTAGCAGTAATGATTTTCCCAACAGATCCTGCCACTCCCCTTTTAACCTCTGCTAGTGAGCCGAAGTCCCTGAATTACACAGCCCAGCGCACCCACCCACCCCCTGCTCCGCCATACAGCCCCTCTGCTCCCACTCAGCCCCACGTACCCAAAGAACCTGCACCCCCTGCTCATTCCCCCGGCGAGCTCCTAACACGATGAGAGGAGCAGATCCCAATGGGGGATCTGGCTGGAAAGGGTAGAGGAGAAGACAACCACAGCAGGGGTGACACATGGGTAGGAAAGGGAAGGAGCCCGTACCCAGGAAGCAGCCAGCCCCAACTTGGATCCCCCATTCTTCTGCCTCCCAACCTCACACAGGGGTTAACGCTCTGCACTCTGATCCCAGAGCCAAATTCAGCCCCGAGGGAGAAGCACAGGGCCAGGCACAGCCCAGCCCTCCATCACAGCCCACCGCAGAGGAGATGGAGTGAGTGGGGGGCTCCAGCCGAGCCGCTGTCACTTGTGATTTGTGGCATTAATATTTAGGTGCAGGGGGGAGAGAAAGGGTGACAAAGGCTGGGGAAAGCCATCCCTGGGAAGTCAACGAGCAGGGTTATAGCTGAAGGCAAAGCAATAACGCTGATGGATCTGAGGAGCTGGTGCTGCAGGAGGAGGAGGAGGATGCAGATGACGAAGGGTGACAAACAGCATAAATACACCCTAGCTTCATGTCAGATTTCCACGAGGATGCTGCAGGGATCCGTATGGAGGGGTTACATCCCGGCACCAACATTCATCCCCAACCCAAGGGCGGAACACTGGGAGTACCTCTGCTATCATCTCCTGGAGCCCAGGGGATGGAAATCACCCATAGTCACCCTGAGATCACTCCGTGGCACTGCTGCTGCCACCTCAAAGTGCCCCAAATTGCCACTGCTGTCCCCAACCCGGTACTTCTCACACCTCCCAGCAGCACAAGCCATGTGGCCCTGGCACTGGGCCACCACCACCAGCCCCCAACACACGCAGATGGGAACATTTTTTCTGGGAAAAGGGCAATTTAATTATCCCATCTTCTGTTTCGTGACAACACAGGAACATGCTGCTCAGCCACAGAAAGCTCCATGCAGACAAATAGCATCACTGACAGCAACCCCAGCCCCAACGCTGCCAACAGACCAATCCCAGCAGGGACTGCACAGAGGTGCTGGGGAGGACAGGGTTAAAGCAAACCCCAAAGCTTTGGGCTTTGCTGTCACCCAAGGAAGCAGGAAAAACACCAAGCTGCCAGCACATCAGTAAGTTCAAACCTACCCCTCACCTGCAAAGCAGCCACCTCTGGTTACACCCAAATCCTACAGATACAAACAGCATCCAGGCTGGAGAGGAAAGCCACAGGATGGGGAAGCAGGGAGAAACATCTCCCACCTTCATAAAGCAAAGCAGTGCTCCTCAAGGCCTCCCCCATACATCACTGCCACAGTGCTGCGTGCCACATTTGTTGTGACAGCAGCTTCGTTAGCGCCCAGCCACCCTCCCTGAGGAGGTGATGGAGACATCCTAATTAGTACGTTAATGAAACTCGTGTGCTTCGAGGGAGCAGGTGCGGGGCTGGGTGATGGAGTGTTGCTGCAGGACATGCAGCACAGGCCATCCCCCAAAAGGAGGCGGTTTTAGGGGGAAAAAATGTGCATTTCCCCCAGAGCTGGCAGGTACTGTGGCTGTGTGCAGAGTCCTGGATGTGCATGGGGCAGCAGATGCCAGAGGGATCTGTGTGCTCTGTCAATGTCCCTCTGCAATCCCTGAGTGCCAAAAACAGCAGGACAATAACAGTGTGAGGGAGGAGAAGGGGACTTTCCAGCCTGGAAAGTTTTTCCCATTGCAGAAGTGCAGAGGAAGAGAAAGGATTTCTCCATGCCCAGCTGAGCTGTGCAGTGCACACCAATGGGGCTCATCTGCATCCTGGAACTGGGAAATTCACACACAACAGTGCAAACCTAGCAGCACCTCGAGTAATAGGAGAACGAATTAAAATAAAAACTTTCCCTTTTCAAGCGCATCCCCGGTTTGGTGTACACCACAGAGGGCACCCAGACCCCTAACCACATACCATCAGCAACAGAGCTACCCCACAACCAACGTCTGCCAGCAGGCTGCTGACAAAAGGCGTTCCTCTCCTTGGGGAAATCTGCTCCCTCGTGCTGCTTTGGGGCACAGTCAGACCTCTTTTTTTTTCCAGCCATCAGCGCAGCCCTGAGGTCAGCACTCAGAGCCCTGCACAGAGCTGCCTGGCACACGACGGGTTAAACCGCAGGTGCTCAGGGATGGGTGCTGCAGGGCAGGTCAGGGCCCAGCACCTCACCTGCTCCACGCTGTGCACCACTCACCTTAACCTTCTCTGACAGCTGCGGCCGCAGGGTGAGCCCTGGCTGGACAGAGCTCCCCATCACTGCAGCAGCAGCACGGAGAGCTGCAGGGCACCCGTGTGACACCACATCACCCTGCACCCAAGGAGCCAGCACCTGAGCTGCAGCAGGGGCTGGGGATGTACAGAACAGCCCTTCATCCTCTCCCTGCACCGCCGTGCCCTCCCCGTGCCATCCCAGCAAACTCCAGATGCAAACGAGGACTCCTCATGGCTACCCAGCCCCAAAAACACAGCTGCCTACTGCATCCCCGTCCCTTTGCAATTAATTATCCCACAGTCCAAGCGTGCACAGCCCCAGCTCCAACCAGCAGGACACACTATGGGCAAGGAGGAATGCACTGCTCAAACCCGTCCGTCTGTCTGCAAACCTGCCCCAGCCACGCACATCCCCACGAGGTGTCTGAAGTGGAGATGAGCAACGAGAACCCAGACTTCAAGGATGTCTGTGTGAGAGGTCGGCTGGGATGTTTTTCTTAATGCAGCCCATTGTCAACACGCAAAAAAAAAAAGCATATCTGATGTGCTGGGGACATTTACTCCTGACCCTATCTCAGGAGCAGCAAAAATGCAGATGACTCAGCTCCCACGTTATCTGCAGGAGGACGTAAGCACATTTCTGGCGCTTCCTAGGCAAAAGCTCAGAGCTGTCTCCGCATGAAATCATCAGGGGATATATTATGTTTGGTGGCTTTGCTAGGAATACATTCTTCCCCTCTCCCAGCCCCACAATGAGGAGCTGTTAGGGGGGACCTGGGAACCCCCCGCCTTTCTGACCCATAGCGAAGACCCACTTAGCACAGTGCTGCTGCCCTTCTCCCTCTGCTCCCCCCACCACAAACGCTTCCTCCCATCACCCACAAGATGGTTTCCAGGCTTCCATCCTCTTCCCTATGGCAACACAAACTCAGCCAGGAAACCTCAACCCATTAAAGCATCTGTGGCCACACCGCAGGGCTGCCGGCAGCCCACGGCCACGCGACGCCAGCATGGGCCATGGGAACATCCTTATGCCATCCCCACAGCATCTGGGGAAAGGATGGAGCCACGAGTGGGTGCCCAAGAGGAGAGGTGGGAGAGGATGAGCGGGAGCCAGCACTGCCAGCTCAAAGAAAACCAGGCCACGGAAATGACTGCGCTTCAGCTTTTCACACCCAGTTAGTTTGGGGTGGTTGGTGGCTTGTTTTTGGCACCGGATTTCCCCTTGCAGCAGCCAACGTGTTCCTCTGGGGTCACATCTCTGTCTCCTACCCCTCCCCCCCCCCTCCACCCCCCCCCCCCCCCTCCACCCCCCCCCCCAAGCATCTCCAGAAATGCCCGCGCTGTGAAGCCAACTGCGCACCATTCAGCCCTCGTTTTTGATTGTTAAAAATTCATTAATGAGAGCAGATTGGTATTATATCGCTGCCTTAATTAAAGAGGGCTACGGAACAGCATTTTAAATAGCAATGTCATTTTCTAATTGACACAGAGACATTATCAAGAAAAATACTTAAACAGAACCTGAAACCGAGCTACTTGCTTCTGATGGCAGGGCTCATTTGGGCTTCAATTTTTAATCCGCTCATGAAACATTTACGGGCAAGGAAAGGGATAATGTTTCTCAGGGTGTATGGTTCCCCCACCACGGTCCTCCTGAGCTGGAAGCTCCCAGGTGAGCACAGGAGCAGGTTGGCTGTACACAACCAACCCCAGCCCCACAGGGGGATACTGAGGCCTGGGCTCACCCTACAGCAGCCACTTCTCACCCCACAGAGGAATGCTCTGCGTTTCACTTTCCTCACTGAGCTGCTTCTTTAGCCCCTGCTGAGGGAGACCCTCTCACACCATCACCCACGTATCCATATGCCCAAATCACTGCTCCGCACTGGTGCCAAGCAGGCACAGCACCTTCCAGCTGCCCGAGTGTGGAAAACGTACTATGTGGGGGTTTGTTTTGGATAGCTGCCTCTTCCCACCAAGGGCAGAAGCCGGGTGCCACGGGGCTCAGCAGCTACGCACTCAGACATGGCATTTGTAATGCTAGAATGTGACAGAAAGCACAGCAATAATAACAGGGTGGCACAATCCTAGGCTACAGCAAACAAGAACAAGCCCCAGTGCAGCAGCTGAGGACACAGAAACAAAGGCAGAATACTTGCTTACCTTCTGAAGACCTCAGGTAGGCAGGGATCTCCAGCAAAAAGCCCTTACCCCCACTGCCAACCCTTAACTGAGGATCCTGGCTCCACCCCTTGCAGCCACTCAGGTGCATTGCATACACCTGAGCTCCCCCGGGTTGGCCCTGCCTTCCCACCAGGTGCTCCATCACTGCTTCAAGCCCTGACTTAGCATTTCCACTAGCAGAAACGAGTGGCATTAGTCCACGCCTGCACTTCACCAGCACAGATGGAGCCAGACAGGGTGAACTCATCTCACAGCCGTCCCCACGCCAAGTCCATTGAAAGCAGCAGTGCTGCGCTTTGGCCACGGAGCTCGGTACAAGCATGAGGGCAGGGTGAGCCAGAGGACAGGTTGCTCCGAGGCCACTTGCGAGCTTTTCAGTGACCTTACAGAGCTCAGAATCAGCCCAAGATCTGCACTCCATTTCCCCGCTCACCAAACTTCCTGCGTGCTCCTCTTTCTCAGCATCCCACGTGGAGCAGAGCTGGGATGCTGGAGTGCCAGCGGGGGATGCCCGCTGTGACACGGGGCAATCGGGGACCAAAGGATGCACACCCACTGCAGGGTGTCAGCCCGACCCCATCCCACGGCCCCAGCTCAGTCACCTCCCCAGCCGTGCAGGGAGGGTGATGCTGCCCAGCTGGCTGGCAGGAGATCTGGCCAGGCTGTTTAATCAGGGAGAGCGACTCGGCCGTAATTTCTTCTGATCGAGTATTACAGATGCTACGTTTCGAGCCATCTGGCAGCAGGCTGCGCTTCCTGCCCCTGCCGGAGCACAGGGATCGCAGCGGGCAGGCAGGACGGTGGGGGTGGGTGCTCCATGGGAAGAAGGGCAGAAATCCCCCTCTCCCCTTCCTCCTGGGGCTGCACTCTCCATCCTGCAGGCAGTCTCCAGCCCCTGTTTCATACAAGGACAAGAACTGCCCCCTCCTTGTGGTGTACATATCCCATTCCTATGCTAAAATCACAGGACCACAGGCATGCTAGCGCTGCACTGGGGTGCAGCAGTGGCTGTGTGCTCCCCATCCCCCGTGGGAGGAGAATTCCCAGGGCAAGGGATGGGGCACCCTCATCCCACCCATCGTGGTGGGGAACAGGGGGCACGGGGCAGCTCTGCGACCCAACAGCGGCTCGTTCCCATTTACAAGAGCTGGAGGAGAACCACGACAGCGTTCAGTGCATTAAAAATAACTGAAGGAAAGGGCTCTCCTTTCATTACTTCCGACAGAACTGGGTCTTGGCCACGCCAAGCACCAGCCAGGAGCCATCCGGCACTGCGCGTGTTCAGGTGTAAACCAAAGCAAAATGGGGACACAGGTAACCAGGGGACCACAGGGACCCCCCCTTTCCTTAACCAACCTTTGCAAAATGAGATGCCCAGGCAGAGGATGCCGTGGGAAATCAGCCCTGATCCACGTTTCCTCATGAACCACAGAGAGTTAAAGGCTGGCTGAGGCTCCGAAGCATGAACTTTATGCATATGTAGCTCATGTAATACAATTATACATTAATATATAACTAACAGTCACGGTAATACAACATTACAGTAGGTAGATTATCCCATCTCCTGTAATTTATTACCGTTATTTGTAATCCATTAGTGTCCAGAGCTGAACTCGGGTCAGAGTGCAGTGTCCTGGCGTGCTTGGTGGCAGTGGGACGATGACATCCCCATCCTGCACTGTGCCACCAGCAAGACCCGACCCCACGGGGCTGTCTCCCCAGGACCCCTTCACCCCGTGGTTTTGGGGCAGTGACCCCCAGCACCGTGCAGCCCCCATCCGGGACACGGCATCGTTATTACGGCAGAGGAATTCCAGTTGCCTTTGAGGGGAAGGAACAAAGCCCAACTGGTTTCATGCAGCCGCCAATTAATCTCGATCGACACCACCCTCCATAGTGAGTCATCCACCCGAAGTCGATTTACATTTTTATTAAATCACACAGGAAAATTAGAAGCGTTATTACTTCCCTCCAATTCAATACGTGTTCTGTGTATCCCCACCGTTCACCGTGTGGGAAAACATCCCGACCCTCCGGTTTAACCGTTTCTCCACAGCATTCCTGACCCCAACACATCCCTATATACAGCCTGGAAATAAATCAGATTGGCAAGAGGAGAAACCACCATTCCCCAAAGCTGGAGCATCATCATCCCCATCATGGGCACACGTTGGTACCCATCCCCAAACCATCAGCAACGGATTGCATCCAGCCCCAAAACCAGCTCCATGAGACCGTGCCAGCCACACTGCTACAACAGAAGTACCACAACTCAGCATCCATTTATTTATGGGCTCCACACGATACAAGCAGATCTGTGCATCAGTAGGAAATGGATCTCCTGAGGAAGATAAAAAATGGGCATGTGCCTGCAGGCTAGGAGATCTAATGGGGGTTCCCCACGTTTGTCACGCACATCTCCACGCTTACGTGGGTATTTAGTGGGGTAAAACAAGAGGAAGGGTCTCCCATAACCACTGCAGTGAAGATTTGCTGGAACAGAATCCCAAAGCTCCTACTTAAGGCTCCAATCTCTGTCCTCCTGCTATGGGGACGCAGAGTCCTTGTGCCAGAGAGCACTTCATCCGAGTTGGTCAGAAAATTATCTCTCAAAGATGAATGCTCTTATGATGAAAATACTTCTCAAGGATGAACGCTGATTGTTTGCTAAGCCCAATCAATTCCAACTGCATTTCCTGCGGATGGAGCAAGAGGAAGGAGGAGAATTTCCATTTTGTGATTAAAACCCTGAAGTACCACATTTTTCTCCTAAATCGGGACAAAAGCACGGTTTGAAGCATCCATGCTTCCTGCCAAAGGGGAACGAGACTTCAAGTTTCAACCACACTCTCTGCAACCCAATTAGCTGCGTCCCAGACCAGGACCAAGGACCCACACTGTGCCCAGAACCCACACTGCCAGCCCCCAGCCCCATCCCCACGGCAAACCCATCACTGCAGCTCCCCGTACCCGACATGCTGCTGCACAAAAGCAGGGTTTATTGCATCTTATTACAGTAACAGCAAGAATGTGGAGTGGAAGACAAACACAGGGCGTGCTGCTGGCTCCCACACTTCACCCCCCAGCCCCTGCAGAGCTCTCCCATGGATGCTGGCTCACACCCCACTGCCCCACCGGGCACTCCAAGCAGCCCTCCCATGCCCCAGGTTCATCACAGGTGAACTTCCCAGCCTGATTCCACGCTGCCCACCAGCAAGCCACGCTCCGGGAAGCACACTGCTGCTCAAACCCACGCAGCGAGCCACGGGTGCTCCCCCAGCACAGCCCCAAGGAGCGACCCACAGCGAGGGAATCCCTGCCAGAGCAGCACCACGCAGCCTGCATTTCCCAGGCTGCCTCCAAAGGGCCTTTTGCAAACTTCCCCCCCATGCCTGCAGCCCTTCTGAAGTCCCGTTTTTCCACTCCAGCAGCCTCCCCCCCCCCCTCCTCGTTCTCCTTCTCCAACTGCTGACCCAGATTTCATAATGAATGAATCCATGCAGCGCTCTTCAGACTTTAATTATTTTTTCACTTTTTCTCATCATACATTATGCATCAATAAGGCGGGGGGGGAAATAAAACCACACAGCACAATTAATTTAAGCCTGAATGGTTAACTCCTGCCTATCACTGATAGCAAAAGCGTCTGCAAATTGCAGCTCACGTTAACGTCGGGGATGAAAACAAACAGTTTTTGAGAGGCTGCCACAGGTCAGCGAAGACAGCAGAAAACAACCACTGCATTTCTTCACACGGACTGCTTCTCTGGGCTCTTTACAAGGAGAATCCACCACGCTCCCATCCCTTCTACCCCCCCATCAACCCCCCACCTCCATCCAAAATCCCAGCTCTGCCCTGGGAAATCCCAGCACTGGACCCCCCCCTCCCCACCAGGCTCTCCTCCCAACCCCCCCACCCCAACCTGCATAAGACCCAGGAGAAGAAAACAAACACACACCACCAAAGGCCCCAATCAGATCTCACGCCGCCGTGCACTGAAAACACCTTTGACCCAAATTCCGACTGCAGGATTGGAATTCCCCCTCCGCAGGCACAGCGCTGGGGTGACAGCAGCGTGTGTGTGTGTGTGTGTGTTGTGTGTGTGTGTGTGTGTGTGTGCATGAAGAACCCCCCGCAGCCCCCCCAGACCCAACAGCGCTCGGGTGCCTTCCATGGATGCGAAGCCGCTCTGATTTCGTAGCATCACGTGATGGAACTGCTGCCCACCTCTCCCTCCCCTCCAAGGTGCGTGGCGAAGCAGACAGAAAAGCATCACGGGTGAGATGCTGAAGGTTACGCACCCAATCCGAAGTGGGGTGGGGTGGGGGGACACAGAGGAGAGCCTTCAACCCGAAGCGAATGGAACGGCAGCGATTTCTCCCCTGCAAAAACACCCAGAGAGCGACGCAGTGCCGGAACGCATGCCTCGCATTGTTGCTGCCTGTCGGTCTGCAGCACCCTCCAGCTTTGCTATGAGGAGAACGGCCGGAATTATTCCGCTCTGCTCACTGGGTTGAAACCCAGGAGCCAGGTGAGGGTTACGGGCGCACAACCTCGGCTGCAATATCCTCTGAATTTGTCAACACCTTTGCAAGAAGTTTCCAGGGGAGAGGGGAGAAAGGAGATTACCAAGTGCTGACAGGGCTGCAGGATGCTGTCAGGACGTTCTGCTCGCCATCAGCCTCGTCCCAGCGTCCGTCCCACCCGGGATGGGGCCACATCACCTGCACCCACGGTGCTCCCCCCTCCTCCTGGCAGTGGGAACTGACAGCCCTCCAGGAAAGCTGTTTTTGGAGGCTGCTGAATTTTTCTTGGCACCGCTCGGTGCGCTCCGCATTCGCTCGAAAATCCCAAGCATTTTAATAGAGACGGAATATTTGCTCACGGGAGGACTAACCCGACACAAAATGCTTCCCAAACTCTGCAGAGCCGCCCCAGGCTGGGGATGGGGACACTGAAATAGGGCACAAAGCCGTGCTGCCCAGTGCTCCCAGCAGCACAGTGGGGTGAGCTCCCCCAGCAGCCTATCCCCTATTGACATTGGCCACATCCCTGTCATGGGGCAGCCCTTAGGTGCCCAGCCAACCCTGCTGCCTGTTTTCCCTTGGCCTGGGGGAAAAGCCCTTTTCTTTTTTTCCCCCCTTTCATCTATTTTAAGATCAGAGGCCTAAAATTAGCTCCTCTCACACAATGGGGCCTCTGAGATTTAATCCCTTCCCAAGCGTAAGTCGCCATTTGCAACCTTTCTGCAAACTTCTCCGGCCGTCCAAATGAAGTAAATAAACAAACTGGAAACCACCTGAGGGCCGAACTGTTCCATTTAAAAATAAATGTACCCACACGACCACTGCTGCCACCCACAGCAACGTGGCATTCCTCCGGCATCGCTCAGGCACCGCACAGCGCGGTCACAACCCGGGCTGTCACCACCAGCACTGCGAGCTGGGAGGTTTCCCCCTTGGAAACCTCCATCGGGGAGCAGAAGGATGCTCAGGCTGCAAAGCTGCACGTGCAATTTGCTCAACCTAACAGGTGGGATAACTGCACCGACCTCGCTCGGAGCAAAACAATTAGATGATATTTGTTAAGTGCCCTGGAGTTAATTAATTGCCATTGACTCACTAGCTAGACTTCAGGCTCCGTGCTCAGCTGGAAGCCATCCCCGCGCCCACGTCCCCTCCCACAGCAGCCACGCACATCCCCTCTCCATCCTCAGGAGCAGAGCTGCTCCCATCCTGCACCACATCCCCCGCGACGCTCCCTGACCGCAAGGCAGTGTTGGCCAACCCACCCTCGGCAGAAAACACTATTTCACCCCGAAGAGATCCCCACGGTGAGACCCTCCTTGCTTAGCAAACTGCCACACTTATGGGACACCGTCCCTGGGACAGAGCCACGTGTGTCCCCACCCCGAGCACCCCGGGTAGCAGCCCGGCACACGGAGCTGGCCAACAGCAACAAACTCGTGCGCGGAATAGACTCGGTGAGGAAGCAATATTCAGCTCGACTCTTCCCAAGCGCCTATTGTAAACAGCGCCGCGGATGGGTTTGTTTTTATTTGTTTTCATTATGAAAACACAGCCCGGATGGTCCCGCTGGTTCGGGCAGGCCACGTCCCCGTGGGGGGAAGCGAGATGACAGCCCGGCAAGCACAGCCTGCCCAGCTCGATGCAGCTGCCCTGCAGCAGATGGGATGCAAGCATGCACCTGGGGACGGACACAACTCAAGGCAGCCGTAGGAAACATGGGACGTGGGTTAGGGGAACCTCCCCATCCCCACCTCCCACCCAGCGGCGTTCAGCTCTGCTTCCACCTCGGACGAGACAAAGGCGAGCGTGGTTCAAAGCCGAGACGAGCTTGAGACACAGCCGAGTTAAAAATACATATTTTTCAGACAAAAGTTCAGTCCCCAAATGGTAAGAGAATCCAGGAAAAATGCGGCAGGCCCGGCTGGTGGCCGGCTTCCAGCACGAGCACCTCCCTTCAGAGGAATCCGCCGAGGAGCCTCTGCTAATCCACCCAGGACACACCAGCATTTCTTCCTCATGCAATGGGGCTGGGTTTGGGGTTTTGTTTTTTGGTTTTTTTTTTTCCGTCTGCTCAGCAGATTTGACATTCGCAGGGGGACTGAAAAGGGGCACCGTGCTTCGTGTCCCTGTCACAAAGTTAGAGGCTGCAGGTAGGGAAAAACAGGGACAGAGCCCGGTGCCACTGTGTGTGCTCTACAAACAGCAGCAACTCTGTGCCTCGGTTTCCCCCCACAAAGCAGGAGCCCGTCCTTCAGAGCTGTGCTTGGGCTGCAGAGGGGAAATCCTCCCCCCAGCTGCTGCTGGAGGAGCACGGCTGTGTTGCAGGGCTCTGTTTGCTGCATGACACTGCTGCACAGCTCTGTTGCAAGGCTCTGCTTGCTGCACCGTCTCCAGGCTGTCAAGTATCGGTCTGGGATGCAGCAGAAACTCTGATTTGCAGCAGCCTGTGTGTCACAGCTCCCTGCTCCACGCTGACTTCTCCAAAAGGATGGCCCAGCTCTGCTCACATCCCAGAACAGAGGAAAAGAAGCAGCAGTGGGAGCTAGTAATAAATGTAATGGTGGTAATGGTGCGGGCGAGAGAATGGAGCAAACCTGCTCCACAAACTGTCCTGCAGCTGGATCTCTTATGGATGGGGATGGGATGGGACATCGTTGGCACTGCCTCCTGTATGGGTCTGCTCACCCCAGAGGGACAGAGCAGCCCAGGTTGTGCACAGAGCAGACACAGCCCCATTCCCCCCCCCCACCTCCAGGAGCTGCTGCCAGGCCAGCACTGCCCTCCCTCCCGGTGATATGCCCACGGAGGAATTTGCACTTCATTCTTTGACACCCGCTTTAATTATAGGTCTCGAGTTGGCTTCGGTCTTTCACAAGAGCCTGAGTTAATTTCCTGATCTCCTTTCCACGGGAGGGTTTGTGAGTCACTTGCTCCCTCTGTATACAAACAAAGGCGGGGGGGCTTTGCCAAAAACCCCAAGCACTGCGGGCTGCCCCAGCCCAGCGGGGACACCAAACCTCAGCACTGCCCTCCCCCCGCATGGAGAGCAGCAGACAGGCAGCACGGGCAGGCAGGAGGTGACACCCCCATAGGTGCTAATGCCTAGTTCATTAAAGGCTCATGGCACCCAGGGACGCTCCGTGCTCGCCCACCAGTCACTCAGGGCTTCCCGTTCTCCGACAGCACAACGCTGACGGCCTCTCTCAACCCTCAGCCAGAAACCAGCTCCTTAACTGCAGCACGGCATGGACTTCAGCTGTCTGAATGTCATCATCACCTCAGTGACGCCTCCAGTCTCTGAAAGCATCCCCAAACACGGTGCTGCTCACACCGTGTGGTGTAGCTATGGGTGCAGGGGGACCACCAGGGCCCATAGCTCAAGGGGAACCCACTAGGGTGGATGCTCCCAGCCCTATGGCGGAAGCTCTCCAGGGTCTCTGGGGGAAAATCAGACAAGAGCTGCAGCATGGATGCTGGAATGAGCAAGTGTCCTCACACAGCATCTCCCCTTTCCTCTTCCCCAGCCCCCAGGCTGAGGGTAGAAGGGGAAAGAAAATCTGTGCGTGTCACTGCTGAGCTGTAATGACACAGTGAGGAGAGGCAGCCGTGGGGCACAGCCTCCTCCCAGCTCAGCACCTGTGAGGTTGCCCTCATCCATCCCAAAAAAGCATCCCACAGAGGATCAGCCCGAGCACCGTGTCCCCATGGGGTCCCTCCATCCCCAGGGCTGCTCTCAGCGGAGGGATGTTCCGCCTTTCTTCTCTTGCAGGATTAGACACACTTCTTTTCTCTCATTGCTTTTCAAAGGAGAGGCTTTTTATCACCGCTGATCCCCGGGGGAAATCTTTTGCTCTCACTCCTCCTCCCTCCCTCCCTCTCACACGCTTTTATAGTTCGGACAGAGGGGGGGGGGGAAGGAAGTTTGCCTTCATCTCAATCTCTCTGCTGACAGGCACCAAGGACAGACGGACGGATGGACAGTGGGCAGCTCCCCTTGGTCCCCCCTCCAACACCTCCCCGCTGCGGTTTCCCCAAGCACACCCAGGTCCGGCCCAGGAGAACGCCCATCAAAATCCCAGCTCCTAATTTCGAAAGCCCAGTGCCATTGCGAAACCTGCCAAACCCCAGCAGCAGCACACGGAGCTCACACAGGGGCTCCACGCTCACATACCTGCTCCCCAAAGTTCTGTTCTCCAGTGTTAGATGGATTTCTCTCCTCCCGTCCCCCCAGCCCTATGCACTCCGACACAAAGTCCTATTGCATTGGCTTCCCTGAGCTCATACCAGCACTGCACCGGCAGCAAAGCGCGTGGGTTCTGACTGCCAGCCCCACTTCAGCATTTCTTCTCTTTATTTTTAGGCATCCCCTTAGAACTATAGAGGAAATCATCCAAAAGAAGTTTCTTCACTCGGCCTGTCAGCTTGAGGAAGCGAAATTAAAGCAGGAAAAAAAAAAAAAAAAAAAAAAAAAAAAAAAAAAAAACGACAACAACCTGAATCCTAATAAATCACACATCCACGCACACAAAATTGGAGAAATCTGGGCATGCCTCCAAAGCCAAGTAAATGGATGATAAACAAAACAAACCCAGCTCTACCCAGCAATAAAAGGCTTTCACGTTTGGAATTTCTCACCCTGGAATCGCTTCCATTGACGGCACGGACTCCCAGATGAAGCTGTGCCTCCACAAACCCGGACCCGCGATGCCAGCCCCGTGCTGAGCTCTGAGCATCGGCATCCCTCCCGCGTTGGCCCCGCGCCCTCGGAGCTGAATGGGGCCTTTCTGCAAGGAGGGTTGAGGCTGCAGGAAAATCCCACCCAGCCTCAGACAGAGTGGGGAGAAAGGGGCCCGGAGCTGGGAGCGGCACCCTACAGCTCGTGGGGAGCGGTGCTCCACGTGCCCTACAAGTCCCCGGCCCTGTTGCGGATGGATTGGGTTTGAAAAACAGAAGAAAAAGGCAAAAAAAGATTAAGATGCTGGAAAACCCAACCCCTCCGTACAAAGTGAGCAAAAGCAGCCTACGGGGAGAGGGAAAAAGCAGCAGCACGTCTCCTTTTAAGCTTTAGATGCTGACTCTATTGATATGGATGCAGCAGAGCCATGCTCACCCCAAACCTGATGCACAGAGCCAAGGGCAGCTCCCTGCCCCACGGCAGGGCGAGATGATGTGCCCGATAGAGAACAGCTCGGTGACACAGCTGCAGCCTCCTCAAGCCACAGTTAGATTTTGGGGGCCCACCCCCCACGGCACAGCCATGCTGAGAGCTGAGGGGCTGACAGCAAAGCCAGCGGAGAGCAAGATGTGGGACCCCACGGGGACCCAGCACAAGCATCACCCCCCGCCTGCCTGCACCCAGCCCTGTCTGCTTCCCAGCAGAGATTGCCACGAAACAGTTAAAGGTTTCCCAGCTTGGCTCTCCGGTTAAAAGTCCACCGGGCATTTTCCCATCGTGGACTTTAGCCCCGGCGCACGATAACAACGCAGTGCCACGGGACAGCAGCAGGACGGGTGCCACCAAGGTGGGCGTCCCCTGCAGAAACCGGGGCAGGAAAATGCAAAGCAGGGCTCAGAGCGGCGTGGGGTTTTAGGCAGGGTGAGGTCACACTGTGCCTGTGCTGTGGTTATGGGGTGCAGGACCTCCAGCAGGGACCCACTGACAGCACTGCTCCAGTGCTGCAGGCCCCCTTGCCACCAGGGCTGCACATACCCTCCTTTAAAAGCTGGGTGATGTAATCAACCGGTATTTATAATGCTGAAAACATCCCAAAGCTCCATCTCTTCCAGCTCCCAAGCACACTGTGTACTCTTAATAAAGTAATTGCAATGATGAATAGCTCCTTATAACATTCCTCTTCTGCAGCTACCGACGGGGCCGGGAGCTCAGGCAAAAGCCTTTCTCCTAACGCTCCTCCGAGGCACACGTAGGATTTCACCTTTCCACGCAGAAAGTCTGGAAAACATGAACTCCCACTCCCCACCCCAGCCACGCTACTGCCTTCATCACTGCATGTCAGTCCCAGCCCTCAGCTCCCTGCCAGGACCCTCAGCCCACCCAATGGGGTCAGTGACAAATGCTGACCCCACAGCACAGCTGGGGGCTCCTCTTCCCAGGTTTTGGAGCGGGGCTGTGGGCTTAATCATTGGCAAGCAAGTCCTTGTGCGCTTGTTTTTTCCACGGTGATAACTACAAGATGGGCCAACGCTTTATTTTTTTGGTAGAGTCACTCCTCCCTGATTAATGTGTACAGTACACTCCAGCACGGAGCTGGCTGCTGTTTTCCCCCCCACCAGTTGAAGCCTCCCACCCCATTCAAAGCCTTTAGTCCCATCCAAGAAAGAGAAAGCATTCCTGAGCCCAGGTCAGACCCTGCTCTCTGGGTGCTTTCCACGCAGCCTCTGCTCCCAACCTCTTCCAGCAGAGCAGCGGGGACAAGAGCATCATCCATCCATCGGGCTGAGCGGGTGACACACACAGCTGAGACCAAAAAGGGACCTGGGGGCAATGGGTCCAAGCAGGAGACCTGCACAGATCAGCCCAGCAGCAGTGCCTGGATCCAGGGGAGGGGTGCAGGTTACAACGCTGCTCCCCACAAGAAATCCCTGCCCTACAACATCTCCCACACGCACCTGGAGGCCTCAAAGCTCCAAGGCAAAACCCAGATGTGGTTTTGCTGCGCCTCCGCTCCCATGGAGCAGCACCCAGCCGATCGGCCCAGGGAGGAAAAGCAGCAGCCGTGAGCAAACCGAGCACCCAGGATCAGCAACCCCACGGTGACCCACGGCCTCCCATACCCACAGGTTAAACCCGCCCTGCAGGTGGGGCCCAAAGAGCTCTGCATGGGAGCTGCCTGTCTGCCCCAAGCAGAGGCTGAAGCTGAGCGGGATGCGCTGCCCAGGTGAGCAAAATAAGGCCAGCTATGACCTCAAAATCCCAATGGATTAAATCCACCTCTCCCAACCCTATAAACAGCAGAGAAACCCGCTGGCAGAGGGCAACGTGGGGATGCAGCAGCCCTCCCCAGCAGCCCCTCGGTGCACATGGGATGCTCTGAGCCTCTTTAGATCAAGTCTCCGATATTTGCAAACAATGGGTATCAGCTGGCCCAGGGCCAGGCTATCTGGAGCAGGGATCACAGCTAAGCCTTCCTAAGTGCTTAAATGGGGCCCACAGGTATCCATCCCCGCAGCACGAACCCTTCCCTGGGTGCACAGGACAGACAGACGGACAGACACGAGCCTCCCCTCTGCTAGGACAAGGGATTTAGGGCTGCCCCGTGCAGCACAGCTTCCCACCCCGGGTAAATGCTTCTCACCGTGCAGCAGCATCCCCTGCAGAGGCTCAGGACGGGCACACTTGTACAGCAAAGCGTTAACGCTGCCACGTGCAGCACAGCATGCCCACAACTTGCTTAGGTGTGCAGAAAACTTCAGCTTCTGACAGGTTTACCCTAACAGGAAGGGAGCCTGGGTGGCCCGTGTAGGTACAGGAAACTCCTTTCTATCGCGCTCATCGCTCCGTTTCCTCTGGATTTCTTTAACCTTTCACTCGTGCCCTGATTTATGCCTCCACACTGATTTTTTTTTTTTGCACGCGTGCAATTCTGTTTCCCTTCTCACCACCAGCGAAAAACACAGCGGCACCTGAGCAACATCTGCAGGGAAACCTTTAGAGAACAGATGGCAGCGTGCACGCAGACCCATGTCCCCAAGCACGGACCACAGGGACACCAAGCACCAAGCACGGCCCCCCAGGACACCAAGAAGTGTTGGCTGCAGCGGGGACAAGTGCAGCCCCAAAAAGCAAAGCTTGGGCTTAAATTTGGATGGATAGCCCTGCCATCAGGTGGGGATGCAGCCTTCATGTCACCTCCACGTCCCCTCGATGGGGGATTAGCAGCTTGTTTCCAGCCTGGGAGGAATCCGGGCGCAGAACGTCAGACAATGTCAGGAAACATATCAGCTTCCCCGAGCTGACGGAGGGGGGGAACGTGACTTTGCTGAGGTTAAAGGCTGCAGGCAGCATCCGAGCACCGAGCAAGACAGCGCCTGGGAGCAGGGGAAGGGATGGAGCAGGAGCACGGTGCCATGCTTCAGGCTGGGAAGCAGTCAGGGAAACAGAAGGAGAGCTGCAGGGTGAGCCAGGAGAGAGGCACGGTGTCACTGCCACGGCAGCAGGCAGGTTTCCTGCACTGCCACCCGCCCGCAGCATCCCCGAGCCCCGCGCTGCATGGCAGGGAAATGAAGTTGCAAAGGTTATCGCTTGGGTGCTTGGCCGAGCAGAAAAACCCGCTCGGGAAACAAGCAGGGAAAGCAGAGGGGGGGGTTGGGGAGAGGGGGAAGGGCTCAGCACGACCCCAAAGCCGGGGACAGGGCACGGGGCTCAGCCAAACCACTGCGTTCCTACTCCAGAAGAGACCCTGGGAAAATAAATGCCACGTTCTGAAAGTTTATCTGTTCTCACGAGAACGAGCGTGCCTGACTCCACTACAGAGATGTCATTATTTTCATGCATCTGCCTTACCCAATTTTATTTAGTTGCTTTCTGCACCATTTCATGCTCATTCTGCTGCTGAGCTAGACAATTGCTTTATAACTCTAGGGTGCAATTTCACTGTCTGCGAGCCACACGCACGCACGGAGCTGCACCTCAGCCCTTCCCTCCCTCCCCACATTTGGGGGTTGCATTGAAATGCTTTAATTACCGAAAATATATATATATATAAATTACAACGTGGATATCTGTGAGGTGTTATAATGGGGGGAGCAGAGCTGGATAGCAGCGGCTCCCCGTTAGGAAGGAGGATGACGAACCGGAGGGTGATTTTCTCTCTCACGCTCAGTGAATGTGGAGAGACGGAGCCGGGGGCCGGAGGGCAGAGAGCTGTGAATCACGCTGGGTTTTACGATCCATTGAGAGCCACACTTGAGCAAGTGCAGGTCGGGAGGAGGGCTGGATCTGCAGGTGCTGAGCTCCAGCCCCGCATCCCTGCCTACACTAAGGCACAAGGATCAGGGGGCTCCAAACACAGCCGAGCGATGCGGGGCTGCTCAGCGCATCCCCTCCAGCACAACCTCTGCTGATAGGCCGCTATCTGCCGCCAGCTGGAGCCGGAGGGGCCACCAGCTCCCGATAAAGCCGATCCTCTTACAAAAACGGGGCAGCACAACGAGGAGCTGGGGGTGCTCCGGTACGTGTTAACCAAGGGGGAGGGGGGACACACAACACAACTGCCTCCTTGCAGACACCGTGCCAACCCTTCCGCTCTTGCTACACCGCCGCCGTTGCCTCACCCGCGCTCTGCAATGGGGACGTGGGAGCCGCGCTGCCCACGAGCCGAAATCGCAGCGCCGCAGCCCACAGAGTTCGCAAGCAAAACAAAACAGAAATTAAAAAAAAAAAAAAAGAGGAAACAAAAAAAAAAAAAAGAAAGAAAAAAAAACTTTCCGGCGGCGCTCACCCGTCGGCCAAAAATGGAAAAACAAGAATGAGACGGCGCTGCCTTCGCGCTGCGGGGCCAGCTGGAAGCAGGCACGCAGCCCCGCTGCAAACCATGTGCTATAAAGGGCTGCCCCTCACCTCCCCCTACCCTCCTTTCTTTTTCCTCTCTTTCGGTGCCATCTGAAGAAAGCCATGGCTCCACAAAAAGAGGAGAGTGCGAGAGGTAAAGACGAGATGGGGACGCCGTTACGGTTTTATAGGTCGCAGATACCAGCGCTGCTCCTTTCATCTCCTCGCTCCATGGCGATCTCGCACCTGATGCGGGATGAGGGAAGGGTCGTGGGGCTGACAGGACCACAAACTCGAGACTGAAACAACATGGGAAGATGGGTGCCAGGCCCAGTGCCAGCGACTGGGGAACCCCTGCAGCCCCACAGGGCAACGAGGCCACCGAAGCTGCTTTCCCATCACCACCAACACAACAGCGTTGGCCCATCCACACAAGACACTGACTCCAAAAGCGGTCTGGGGGAGCCAGCTCCCAGTGACACCTCCCATTGGGACACAAGGGAGAGCAGGAGGAGGGGAAGCAAGCCTTACCCCAAAAACAGAATCAGGACTTGAGGTGTTGCTTCTTTCCCCACCTGGAGCACTCAAAGGCAAGCTTCTCCCCACTCCCAGCCCTAAAAGCTGCTTGCTTCAGCCACCAGAACCTCCGTGTGACCACGAGCCCAAAGCACAGTCTGATGACATCACCATCACAACACCAAATTCCCCAGAACCCCAACAAATCCCACCTGCCTCCATTTCCCTCCCAGCCCCATCCCAGCATCCAGCCCCACGCACCAGGCCGAGGGCTGGGCAGCCCCAGGTGCAGCCTTCAAACTTCGACTGTTTGCCTCTTTTTCTTACAATCCCCCCAAAAACCCCAAACTTTTTGTGCTTAGAGTGGTCTGTTTGAACTGGATTAGTTTTTAACTCCACGTTAAACAACACTGCTAAAGGGGGGGGGGGGGAAAGGGGAGCAGTGCTCAGGCTCCGTGTGAACTCTCCGCATGGGAACTGCTCCCTGTTTATCTCAGAAAACACCTTCCATTTTGAAACGCTCCTAAAAACTCCATCTGTTCCACCTCTTCCTTCGCTCTTTCTGTCCCAAAACAATTTAAAACAAAAAAAAAACAACCCAGAAAGCCACTTTTCAGAGCCGGTTCCCATTTCACAAGAGGGCATTTTCCGAGGCTGAGTCGCGTCCGTCTGACAATTGCGGGGATCCTCCTGCAGGGGTTTTTAAATCCTTATTTGCAATATGATTTCGTCTGCTCCGCGCTGCCTTGATGTTCCAGCGGCCTTCGGAGAGACGCAGCCGCTGCTCCTCCCTCCAGGCACACGCTTCTCTTTGAGGAGGAGGAGATGGGGAGGGATTGGGGGGGGGAAATAAAAGCCTTGCAAAGAAGGAAACGTCAGAAAGCTGCTATCCGGGAGCGTGTCAAACGTTCAAAGTTATCCCGGAGTCTACGTGTAATAAAATACAGCAACTCCTGACAAAATCAATTAAAATAAAACCACCCAGCCTGCCTGCCTGCCTGCCTCCTCCTCCCCCATCGCTTTGTAGCTGGGTTGAACTGAGAGCCCACCTGGGCCTGGGAGGGAGCAATGGGGCAACTGCCAGCACCAACCCCATGCGTGACCCCAAAAATCCATCACACCCATCAGCACCACAGGGACGACCCATAGATGGAGGATACAATGGGGAGATGTGCTGGGGGTGGGATCCACGCAGCAGGATCAACCAGAGCTCCATTAGGTGACCGAGGTCCTGGGGAGCATCCCTACAGCCCTCAGCGATGTGAGGTGTCCCCGATGCAGAGAGGAGCCACAGACACACTCAGCATTCCTAAAACCCCTCTCTGCCAGCAGGAGAGATGTATTATAAAGGCTCCTGGGGTACGTATGATAGGGGGTATGGGATATTCAGGCTACTGATGGCAAGACCAAGGCGGTGATTTCGAGTCTAAGAGCCCAAAGGGAATCCCCACTCACCCACCCCCATGTGTTAGGACACTCTGTGACAGCTCCAGCCCCCATCCCACGACAGCTCCACTCTTCAGTCGCCTCTTAACCATCCCGCAGCCAAATCCAACTTTCACTCCTGCTCCCAGAAAACAATGCGTCAACAAAAAGGTTTTTCTAACCCGTTTCTCCATAAACATTTACTCTCCCCCCTCCAGATGCGGGTGGGATGGAGGCAGGGTGTGTTTTCCAGTGAAACACTTGGATTGCCCCCTCGGTTGTTTTTTTTCCTTCAACGGGAGCAAAACGCCAATAATAATATTTGCGAGGAATAACTCAAATTCTGCGGCTTTCTCCCCCGCTCTCCTTCACATAAATAAAATGCCCCAAACACGAGGAGCACAGATGCTCTCTCCAACACATCAGAACGACGCAGAGTACACTCGGGGACCCTCTGAGGGTTCATTTCACTGTCACAGCTGAGATTCTGATGCGGACAAAAATTCCTTCCCAGCTTCTTTTTGCGTATGTCGGTCGGGAGAGGTCGAGCCCTGAGCTTGGACAGCTCAGAGCACGTCTGTTCTGCATCTCCTGATCCCATGGGGACCTCAGCACCGGTCAGCATCCCGCAGACATGGGCACGGGGATGCTTTCTGCATCGTTCCTACTCTTCCTTTCCCTCCCGTGGGTTTTCCCAGCAGCTAAAAGGAGCAGAACGGGGGACTGCACACAGGTGTGGGGTCCCACCAACCCAACCCAGGTTCGCACAGCATCCTCATCACAGCACCGAGGGGTTCCCAGGACCTCGGGGGAAAAGAGAAGGAATAATGGCCACAGTGAGCCATGCTTTTACACAGAGATTTTTGGGAAAAGGCGGCTGCCCAACCAACCAAGCTCTGAGGCTTTCACACCCATCACGGACTTGACCTGGCTGCGGCCATACAGCATTGGGAAGCGGGGGCTGCGGAGATGCCCTGGGGACGCGGTGTCCTGGCAGGAGCCTCTACCCAGCGTCTGCCACCCGCTGCCAAGGTGAGCAGCAAAATGAGATCCTACTATTAAAAGTGCCCGGCGCTGGCCACGTTTCCACCCATGACATCAGCGGGGTTATCTGAGTCTAACCAAGGGCAGGGCTTGGCCACGAGCCCCCATGCCGTTATCCTTTTTAGGCCAAACTAAGCTGAGATTTTGATGGGGGCTGCAAAGTACCAGAGCCCACTTTTGGCCCCAAGCTGCTCCAGGAAAGCACCAACCATCCGAGCTCAGCTATTTTTTGCCCAGCTCCCAACCAGTGCCCTGGCTGAGCACCCCGGTGCCATGCAAACCCAACTTCAAATCTCAGCCCTTAGAGCCACAGCTGAGGTTTTCAGCAACGCGTGACCAAAGGCCACCAGATAAAGCTGGAGAGCCCTTCCTGCTGCAAACCCCGACCACGCACTTCCATCAGATGCAAGCTGCATTCTCCCATGACCGAGAAATGCAAAGTTACAGCGTGTCCCCCCAACTCTCCCCCCACTGCATCCCCCTCACCTCCCTCCACACCACACACACACAGTGTTCGGACCTGAGCAGCCCAACCCGTTATGTTTCACTCGCACCATGGTGCAAACCCTCTGCCAGACAGCAGCAAGGTGACACACGCTCCCCCCCCCTCCTCCCCCGTCCGAGCCAACATGACTAACACCACGGCGTGCTACCAGCATCCACAGCGAGCCGGGCTCCCCAGGAAAACGCAATCACATCTCCGGGGCCTCATCCTGCCCGCCCAGCTCGGGGTCCTTCTCCCCCAGCAGCATCAAAGGCAATGTCAGAACTTTGGGCAGCCAGCCCCGCTATTACACCGACACTGCGGGCGCAGATGGGTGCTGTCTGGGGGTACGTGACCCCGCATCCATCTGCTGACCCTATAACAGGAACAGGTTGGGGTTTTTTGTTGTTTTTGGATTATTTGGGGGGGAGGGGGAAAGGGGGGAAAGGGGGAAAGGGGTGGGGAGAGATGCTTTCAGCCCCACCACCAACTTCGGAGCGCAGCAGCACTCTCAATTCGGCAAAAAAACAAAACCCAAACAACAAACCCCCCCCCCCTCTTCCACCCCTCCCGGCTCCCAAAGCCCCAGCACTGATTTAAAGCTCCATCGGCCGTGGGCTCGGCCCCAATTCCTCCTCGCAGGGCTCGGCGCCAGGCGACTTCGCTAAAAGTTTGTTCTTCCCCCTCCCCGAGCCCTGAGCTCTGCAATATCGCTTCTGCTGAACGCCAGACGCGGGGAGGCATTCGCCCTTACAAGCCAAGACTTGACTCCGGCACCGAAACGATGGCAAAAAACTCCAGCTGGAAAGAGGTTTGAAAATGGGACTAAAACAAAAAAAAAAACGAGAGAGAGATGAGGAAAAGGAGAGGGATGGGGGTGGGAGGAGGGGGGTATAAGAAAGAGAGAAACCGAGGGAGGAAAGCAAGAGCCGAGGCAGCGCTGCCAGCCCCCCGACACCGGGCAACGAGGGGGATCTCCCCCGTTTGAAAATACCGCTTGCGCCGCCTCGCAAAAACAATAACAACAACATCGACCATCATAAAAATCCAACCCGAGAGCTCAGAAAGGCACAAAGTCGGCCCCAGGATGGGGGGGGGAGGGATAGGGGGTGGGGGGATGACAGCCCCCGGCGCTCCCGGAGAAGGGACGCAGCGCATCCCGGGGCCGGGCGGGGGAGGGGGCAGCTCCGGAGGCTGTTTGCGCTCTTTGCTATTTTCCGTATTCCCTCCCCCCCCCCGCCTTAACCTCCTCCTCTCGGCTGTAGGAACGAAGGAGCCGCTCGGAACCCAACTCACCCAGTGGCAGGAAGTGTTTGGTGTCCATCGCCGGTGCTTAACTCATGCCAAGGGGCTCCGTGCAGAGCGGCGGCGGCGGCGAAAAACACACACACACACACACGGCGCGCACAGGGGAGGAGGAGGAGGAGGAGAGCGAAATCAAAGCGAAAGGGGAGAGGGAGGGGGGGAGGAGAGAGGGGGGGGGGGGGGGGGGGGGGGGGCCCCGGGGGGGGGGGGGGGGGGGGGGGGGGGGGGGGGATGACAGCCCCCGACGCTCCCGGAGAAGGGACGCAGCGCATCCCGGGGCCGGGCGGGGG
>MCFN01000004.1:381389-450053 GCA_002218305.1 Callipepla squamata
GATGCAGGGAAAAGGAAATTGTTTAAAATAAAATTGATTTGTGAGAGAGGAAAAAAGTGTCAGAAAAAGAAAACAGAAGTGAGAAAAAGAAAAAAGAAAAAATCTACAAGGGATTGGGGAGAAAGGAAAATCAAAACAGTGCTGGCAAGGATGGACGGGTCTGTACGTGGTGTGGGCAGCCCTGGGGGGGGACTTGTGAAGCCCAGGGAGACCCCCTCCCCCAGGACACGCTCTGTCCCCAGTTGGTGTGCCCTGATGGCCCTCAGATCCCGATTCCTTTGGGTTCCCATCGCAGAACCCCAACACCACCTCTCTGTGCTCAGCCCAACGAGTGCCGCCCCACGGCTGCCTCCCACCTCCCCCCACGGGGCTGGGGGTGACACCCATGGGACACGCTGCCATCCACTGCCAAGCGACGGATCCCCGGCCCTTCCGAGCCTCTTCTCTGCCCCACTTTATTCTTTAATTGGCAAAGCTCTGGCTGCCATAAATGTTAGCACCCTAGCACCTCCCTCTGTAAAAACGCACTCCCTTATCTCCCTCTATCCCACTCTATCACCTGCGTGCGCTTATCAGCCCATCCCATGGCTATCCCTCATCGCTGAGGCCCCAGCACCCCATCCCTCCTCGCTCCCGAGTGCATCCCACAGGGCAATCCCTTCCTTTCCTCCTGGCTTTTCCCTCCTGGTCCCAGCACGGGACCCCTGCCCCTCTCAAGCAGTGAGCTGCAGCTCGTCAGCTTTCGTTGCAGCAAGAGGAACGCCGAGAGGATCCATCTTGCGCCGCTGACACGCGGGGCTGCAGAAGTTAAAGCGAAAGAAAGCGCCTCGGATCCTTTTTATCCTCTCGCTCCTGTAATTTCTGCGTGTCCAAACAGATTTTGGAGCCTGTTTATAACTGGTAACTTCGTTTGCTCCCGGGCTGGGACCTGAAATGCCAAGTTTCATCTCCAAGTCAGTATTTTATGGCTGAGCTGCGTTCACTCCTGGGAGCAGAAAAAAATAATAATAATAATAAAATAAAATAAAAAGGAAATACTACGTGAGGACACGGGAGGATGCTGGGGTGGTGAGAAAAGGCCAAAACGTGCGTGGGTTGGCATGGCAAAAGTCACAGGGCTCGGGGACACCTGCCTGTTCACACCGATGGCTGCAGAGCTCTCGGGAGCGTTTGATTTGAGGCCGAAATTCCACTTCTGTAGATTCTAACCCAAGGAATTAACCGTAACTGGGACATTTCATGCTCCTCTCTCATCAAGCTCTTTAGAGCAAATTAAATTTCTCCCTAACCAGCCTGTAACAGTTTGTGTTAGATGTGGATCTAAATGTTAATTGCAGTGACAATAACAGGTCTGATCCTGCAGTCCTTATTTGGGTAAAACCTCCCACAGAAGCCAAAGGAATTTTGCCCCAGAGAAGACAGCTGGATACAGTCCCACATTTCCCGTCTCCTGAAGATGCCAGAAGGTAGCGAGAATATTTCTGTGATGTTACAAACCTCCTCTTTCCCTTCTTCCCCCACCCACCTCCCTTCAGCCCTTTGATGCGCCATTAATCTAACGAGCTCTGCCTGCCTTCAGCTGTGCGCTTGCAAAGAGACGAAGACACCGAGGGTCATTGGCTTGTACCTCTGCTGGATGCGAGGACACCTGGAGGTCCCCCACCACCCTGGGGAGCAGTACTGGATGCCTTCGCATGCTTCTCATTCCCTCTGCTCTTGGCTGGTGCAAATACCTTCAGATGTGAGACCTGAAGGAAGGCAGCTCTATATGATGGGATGATTTGGGGTCTCCCCATCCTCGTCACTCATTCCTAGCTGGGTTTGGCAAAGGGACGTCCCACGTTCAGGTCGCGTAGGGAGTCAGTTCTCCCTCCATCCCCACGCTCTCACACTGCTGTCTCCATGTGTGCTTGAGCTGTTTGGGGCCAAGAGATGTCAGTGCACGTGAGCACAGTCGCTGTGTGGGGCTGAGACCTGAGACTGCATGCAGGTGAGAGCCTGGCATCAGGTCCAGCTCCAAGTAGGGGAGCTCTCCCAAGAGAATCAGGAGCTGCTTTGGCATCTACACACCACAGGCTGTTTTCTTCCTGGGATAACTGTGTAGGCCTAGAGCCCACAGAACCTACCTCTCGTCCCCATCCAGACCCATCCTCACAACCCCAAACAGCTGCAGAATGTGGGTCCCCCCTCCGAGCACACGCAGACCAGCAGAAACTCAAAGGGACAACGCATTTCTTCAGTGCTGGAGATTCAAATCCCCTGCTTTGTTTGGTGTTTTGTTTTTTTTTTCCCCAGCAGCATTTAACAAGCTGATGATGTTTGTTTATGAAGTGAAATGCACATGATTTATTTGATCTGCTGGAGCTGGAGAGCTGCGTTCCCACGCCAGGGACAGGCAGAGACGCTGCCTTCATCCCTTCTTTTGGAAGCTGCTCAGATAAAGTATTGTGCAGTCAGAGGCACTGTGCTGTGCCTTCAGCTGCTTCAGAGCAGGACATTAAATGCATATTAGAGATCTCCCCACTTCCCAGCCATAAAGCTGCACTTGTTCTTGTCTGTCTCTGCACGTGGAGACAGCATTAAAGTGTTCCTACAGCTGGCACAGGTGCTGGGAGGAGGCCTTGGGGCACCTGGGCTGTAGTTTGGATCTGGTTTGAATGATGGTAGGGAGGTTCTCCATTGTGCTTTGCTGGTGGATTGGGTTGAACACATCTCAGATGGTTTGCAGGGACCGTGGTTTCATTACTTGCTTTGCAAGAAGACTGTAGTCTGCAACACCTGGAGATGTTACTTCATCTAAAGCCAAGGAAACCAAAGAAACCGATCCATGAACTGATGGAAGATGAAGTGCAGAACGTGCACTGTGAGACTCGCAGCTCCCTGGGGAGCACACATCGAGCATCACCCACCCTGCAGGTGGGACACGAGCCAGATCCTCTCCTGCTGCAAGCCAGCAGCATGTGGCCCAGGGCTGGGCACCAGCTGAGGTCCCCCTGCCCCAACTGGGGCTGCAATAGAGCCATGCCAGCCGTGAGCAACCTCATCACAAAGCCTTACACCAGAGCTTGAGGATGTGACCCAGCCACTAGCAGGGCCTTCCCCCCCATGCCTGCATACAAAACACTTTGCAAATGAAGTGTGAAGATAATATGCTTTATTATAGGCATTTATTACTGGTGATTGTTGAATAAATCTCCCTCCATTCACATACATATACATAAGGTGTATATAAATATGCAGCCAGTATCCGGCCCAGAGCCTTTTTGACGATGTCAGTGTAGCCCCCATAAAGATAGTGGGAAATGATTCATAATATTTATATGACAGACACGATATGAACTGTAATAGCCTGTTGGGATCGAGAATATCCATAGGTCTCTGTCAGCCACAAATGTGATTTAAATATTATATATGTGGCAACTGCAGCATTAGTAATATGATAGCTGTTATTGATAGTGGTCATAAAACGCGGTAGTTTTGCGCTGAAGAATGTGAAAAATAATCTAGTGGTTTTCCTAATGGTCTCCCCAGCAATGCGCTGAAGGAAGTGTACTTTCAGTGCCTCTTCTTTCAGTGCCTCTCCTCTCCCCACCCCCACCCCTCTCACCCCAAAATGCCATTGGGCTCTATCAGATTACTGCTGGGGCCATGCTTCATTCTGCTGATGTCAGCTTGTGGCATCCACCATGGGTCTGCCTGGTGGGCTGGGGCTGTTCTGCAGGGGCTTGGGGCCAGGGTTTCTTCCTCTGCATGGTTCAGGGCTCGATAGAGGGACTGCTGTTATGCTGGGTGTGAAGGACAGCTTTTGTCCACTGTCTGCACTAGGTTCTTTCTTCCTTTGCAATGGAAAAGGGTCATCAGCAAGCATGAGTTTGCCCAGCCCCACAGGAGAGCTGATACCATCCACCCTCATCTTCTTGCTGTCTGAGCATCACACAGGTGCTCAACAGCCATTAGTTACAACAGCCCCTATTTTTCCTCCTGTAGCATAAGCAGGAGAGGACACAGCTTGCCCAGCTGGATGCAAAGTCACGGTCTTGCTTTGGTGGGGTCTGCATGGGGTTTGTGGAACCAACACCAACACCAGGTGAGGCACAGCATCTGGGGCAGTATCAGGATGCCCACTCCATCCCTTCGTATCACAGAGGATAAATCAAGGCAATGAAACATCCTCAAAACTGTGACAGAACAGAGCTGGGGCTGAGGAAGAGAGAAGGGTGAGGGCAATGAGCAGGTCGCTCCCTGCTGACACCCAGCAGAGCCACACATCTCTTCTCAGTGACCTTCTGTGGGTTTCCAAAATGCAACAGAGTGCATTTTATAGAAGAAAGCAAAAGTCTGTTGCAAATTGAGGGTCTGGGTGTAATGTGACAGCAGTTTTCTACACCATTTGCATTGCAAACGAGCTGATCTTCCTCTTCCTCACCCTGGTGGGAGCCAGGCACTGCTCCAGGGAAAGCTGCGAGCCCATTTCTGCCGTTGTTTGCACTGACATAAATCAGGAATTTACTCAGTTGAAATAAGTGGGACTGCACCAGTATAAAACCAGTGTGAGATCGGAATTACAGTGCTATAAAAGCAGCATGAGATTAGAATCAGCCTCAGTATATTACAGCGATGGTTCGAGGAAAGCCTAGGGAAATTACTAATATTGGAACTGGGGGAAAAAAAAAAGAAGGGAAAACGTGGCACGTGATTTCCTGATGATTTGGGAAATCAAATCCTTGAGGCCAGCACTTGTGTTCCTCCCTCCCACCCCAATGCCAGCGCTGGTGAGAGCTGCACCAGAGCGGTGATTCTCTCTTATTCCACTTCTGGATGAAGCAGCTGGGAGATGCTTTGTATGAAGACGCCGTATAAAAATAAATGGAATTGAATTAGGGAAACAACCGAAGTCATTTCTTCTCTGTCCTCACGTTAATCCATTTAGGCCGATTCTTCGGGTGCTCCGAGGGGGATTACGGTGTTGCATTACGGTGCTGTCAGCATCCGCAGTCCGGTCCTCCCCTCCTGAGTAAGCCTTGGCTCTCCTAATTCGATGGCTCTTCATTACCCCACCCCACACCCACCCCCACTTTTTGCTGGGGCAGGCACCCCGGGCACGTTGCGTTGAGAGCTACACTTCATAACGAGCAGCGAGCTCCTAATGAGATTTTGGGGACGCGGAATCAGGGAAGGGAAAACAAATGCCGCCTTTCAAATGAAATAACGACGCATAAGACCTGAAGTATAATGAGAAGCACATCAGAGGCAATTTGATTTGTTAATGGAGCCCTGTGTGTTGATACGCAGCAGCAAGCACGCTCGGAGGCAGCCGGAGCAGTGCTGGTGGAGGCTGGGGCAGCATCCCACCCCGCACTGAGCTGCTGCCCTCAGATTGCATGACGTGAGTGCAGCGAGGCCCTGAGCTGTGCTGAAGTAGATCAGGATGCTGCTCCCATCCGTGCCCACATCCCTGTGCCCCACGGCTGCGGATGGCAGTGGGCAGCACGCAGCAGAGGGACCGAGGAGATGTGGTGGAGCACACGCTGCCACAGTTGTGGTGTGGAGATGCCCCGTGCTGGAAAAGCCCTCTCAGATCCCCAGCCCCAAACTGCCCCACTGTGCCCACCGACCACATCCCGCAGTGCCACATCTCCATGGTCCCAGAGCACTGCCAGGGGATCCAGCTCTCCCTGGGCATCCTGCTCCGATAGCTTTCCATGATCCCAGGAAAAGCAGCGCTGCTACGAAGGGCACAGGCAAATCCCCCCTTGGCTGGGGAGCAGAGCAGGTAACATTTTCCCTCGGCTCTTTGGAAACATCTGGTTTTAATGCTCCTCGAAGCAGTTTTGGATACCGCTGTAGCGTGCAGTTAATCTGTTCACCATGTTCTAGGAAATATTATCATCTTAAAGGCAATTTAAGAAATTACAGAAATACAGAAATTACTGGAGTATAAATCCAGAGGTAGCACCGTCCACGCAGGCTCGGGCTGACAGGAGAACCACCAGCACTCCTCACTTCGTTTGCAATGCCTTTGTCCTTGTTCAGGTTACAGTTTAATCCCAGGTTCTCCCCACCTTGCACCATCCCTGCTACCGGTGGAGCTTCCAGAAACAAGGCAGAGTTTGCAAGAAGGAAGGGTGCCACGCAGCTCTTCTCACATCGTCTCTGCTGGCGAAGTTTTGCAGCTGGTAGGGAACACTGTAAGGCAATAACTGGGACAGTTGTACTTCCCTTGATCACTTTTTCTCACGGATCAATAGTTCCAGAGGTTCTTGCCAGGCAAACCCTCACTAAGTGTATCTTGGCTCAGAGCTGAGGACTGGCTCGTGTTCAATGTCTCAGCAGGCGACGAATCTGAAGTTGGTTTAGATGTGGTCCTGGGCTTTGTACGGCTCCCAAGTGGTTCTGACTGAAAAATTGGTTTTGGCATTCACAGTGTGTGATCGTTCCTTAATGCAGCCCCAATGCCTCCGCTGTGCCAGCAGCAGCCCAGCACCAGCCCTTAGGGTGCTCACTGCCCAACCCCACGCAGATCCCCCCCATCCCACACCACCCCCTGCTTTAGCCAGCGTTCTGCTGCTCCTCGGCCTTCTCCATCACGTGCTGCAGCTTCAGCAGAAGATGGCATTCAGAGGAGCTGCTTCCAAAGCCCTTTGAAAGCAGGGAACCCACCCGTGCACAGAATCCACTCGTGCACATCAAACCCATTGGCAACCCCCATGTATACCATGGGTACCAACCTGTGCTATTGGCTCTCCGGAGCCAACACTCACTCATTCCATTTTCAGCCTCGACAAAGCCTCTGCGTGGCCGAACTGGTGCAGTGGGAGACGCTGGGCTCGCCGCAGGAGTGGAATACAAAATAAAACATTGTACAAATAATAACGCTGTTTGTGAGCTGCACTACGTGAGAGCTGCTGGTGTGATTATTGGTTCATTACAGGGCTCTCTCCTGCTAAATCTTTTCTGTTATTAAAGCTGGCTCAATGGGGTCCTGATCCCTGGTTGAAACATCAATATTACTAATAAATAGAAATAACAAGTGAGGTAAAGGGCCAGACAAGAATGACCTGCTTTATGAATTAATGTAGTGAAGTCAGGCCATTTTCCTATAGATTTTATATACTACAGGCACACATACAAACTCCATACACATTTATTGGACGTTGGTGCATGGAAACGAAGCCAGAGCAGTGCTATAACCTAATTACCGACTTGCTACAAGGTGCCAGGGAAAAGCAGAGAGCAGACACTGCATCCACCCCTGCGGCTGGTCCTCGTGGGGATGAAATCATCTCTTCCAGCCCTCTTCCCAAATCCCCTCTTGGCCCCAAAGTGCAGAGCAGTGTGCGTTGCAGGAGCTGCTGCCTGCAGGGGTGTGAGCTGCATCTGCAGCACGTGGGGTGGGACGTGGGGTTGCTGGGAGCAAGGCATGGAGGGGAGGTCAAGGGGAGGTGGGCGATTTAACCCATAGTGATGTGTGCATCTCTCTGCATGTGCATACCAACACATACATAGAAAGAGGCTGCATGCATTTCTCCGTCTGTCCATAATTCCATCCTGTGATTCTTGCACGCTGGATGATCTTTATTGGGAGGTGTGAAGCAGCGTGGCCGTGCTTGGCTGTGCACTGTGATGCCACCATCACCGAGCAGTGCGTGCCAGGGATGCTCCTCACCCCGTCCTGATGGCAGGTGGGGCCTGACCCCTTCTCCCAGCCGGAGGCACCACCTCGCCTCCATTATTTATAAGCTATTCAAAATTTATCGCTGCCAACAAACTCCTCCGGCTGCAGAAGGGTTTAAAATCCTTGTTAAGTATTAAAGTGGAAATATCTGTGCAAAGGGAACGGGTGGAGGGGATGAGGCAGCTGGGTGCCCCTGTCCACCACTGCCAAGCCCAACACCCATGGGAGTGCATGGTTCTTGGGCTCGTGAACACAGTGGGGGTCCATTTAATTTTTTCATCCCCAGCCTTTTTCCTTTAATTTTTGCTTTTTTTCCCCTTCCTCACTGCTGTTTCACCAGGCACAGCAGCCCCAGGTCAGCAGCGGGTCGGGGGCTGGCCGAGCTCCCCCACTGCCCCCCCCCATCAAAGCCACTCTGAGCTACACAGCACTTGTCACCCATCGGTGATGAATCAGCGTGGGCTGACACCGAGGGATGCAAGAAGCAATTCCCCTGCTGATGTGGAGGACAGAGTGGGGTAGGGGTGCAGGTAGCCCCAGGAAATATGGGGTGCAGGCAGGCAAGCTGGGGGCACCCCACACTGGGGCTGTTATTTGGGGTCCAGGTGGGGGCAAATGTAATAAGTCTGATGGTGGCCTCCTCCTGCAGCTTGGCTTAATGGGATGCCAGAGCCGAAAGGGCTGCCTCTATCTGCTCATTCGGCGGGCCTGGGGAACCATCCATCTTGCTCTAACCCTATTTTAAAAAAATATAAAGGGAAAGAAAAGGAGGGGGTGGGGGAGAAAGAAAAATGATAAATCTGTTCAGGGCTTTTGTTTGCCTGCGATTCCTGTAAAGGACAAAAAAATGAAATAAAAGCCAGGCCCATTTTTTCCCTGCTTGGTGTTGCCATGGGATAGAAAGCCCCTGGTTCTCAGGAGCGCAGCGCCTTTGGGGAGGAAATAAAAAAAAAAACCTCATTAACGTTATGAGTTGCATCTGTTCCCCGGGTCTGGGTCACATCCAGCCACAAGCTCTCCCATCGCCTTCCTCCCCCACCCCGTGCATTCCCATCACTGACTCCTTTGGCCACTTGTGCCCTTAGGAAACAAAGGGACCCCCGTGCTCCTCACTTGAGCTCCCCAGTAGTGCTCACTGTGCTGTGAGCTGTGCAGGGGAAAGAGGCAGCAGCCAAGCTGGGGCTGGGATCATCCCTAGAAAATCACAGGATTGTGGAGGTTGGAAAAGCCCTCTCAGATCCCCAAGTCCAACTTATCCCACTGTGCCCACTGACTGTGCTCCTCAGTGCCACATCTCTGCAGCTCTGGAACACTTCCAGGGATGGGACTTCACCGCTCCCTATGAACAGAGATGTTCACCCCAACTGCTGCTGCAAAAGGCAGGGGGTGAATTCACGCTCTCTCTGCCATGGGCAGCAGGAATTGGAGCAGATGAGCTTCATGGTCAGAGACCATGCTGCCAGCAGCAGTGTGGGGAGCAGGGGATTCTCTTACCCAGCCATGGCTCCGGCCTGCCCAGCTCTCATTTCCAGGCTATTTATAACCCAGTGTCGGGCTGGGGCTGCTTGTGGTGCACTGAGCCCAGCACTGCCTGCACGGCTTCCCCTGCTGCACTGTGCAGCCAGGATGAGGAGCAGGATGGATCCTATGCCATACTGTCCCATGCTTTGCCAGTCCATGCCATACTGTCCTGTGATGTGCCATGCCGTGCCGTGCCATGAGGACATGCTTAATGAGGCCAGGGCTTGCAAGCACACAGAAGCATCCACATCGTGCTGTCAAAGTCTTCATTGGAACAAGGAGTGGTGGTTGTGCCTGCAAGCTGGTGGGAGAAGCATTCACAAAAGCCTGTTCTGCACACTCTGGGGATTATTGAGTAACAGTAAGGCTTGCAGGTATCGGTTTGCTGGATTATGTGCAAAAGGTTTCACAGTCTTTATTATAAACACTATAAATAGGTTTGTGGTCCTTCTTTGAGTTTAAGAACAAAAGGCTGTTTCATTATCATTAAACTTGCGTTTGAGTTGCTCTGTGAGTGAGTGTCTGGCTTTTTATTGCCAGCCAGGACTTTCAAAAGCTCCTTAAATGTTAATGTCACCTTTAAAACAACAGTGGCGAGGCCTTTGATCAGCAAAGCTGGCCACTTCTTGCAGCTGAAGGCAGAGCCAGCCACTGACTGATGTCAGGATTTGAACATTTCCCCCTTCCCTGCTGACCCCCGACACAGCGGAGAAGCTGGGCTTTGATCACACCTGAGTTGCAGCCACGAGACGGGCAGAGCTGGGTTTGCACACCTTGATGTGATGGAGGTGAGCGGGGCACGGCTGCCTGGCAGGTCACCAGCCAAGTCACAGGGCTCTGGGTCCCCCAGGAGATGGGCTGCCAGCAGTCTGCGCTTGCATCCCTGCAACTTAGAGGCTGGAGATGGACGGGGTCATCTCGAAGTCTGCCCCTTTTTTGTGGCATCGCCCTTCTCTAAAAATCCACAGCGTGATGCTTGCTCAGCATCGCCCGCTGCCCTCATCTCCGTGGCCACCCCGTTTGCTGCAGCTGCATTTGTTGAGCAGGGGACGGGGTCACACACATGGCTCCGTGAGCAGGAGGGAGCGCAACGCCGCGGGAAAGAACATTTCAGGTTCAATTAATGCCAGCCCCGGTGAAGACGGGTGTGCTGGTGCTGGTTTGGGTACAAGGATATGTTTGCAGAGATAAGTGTGAGTGTAACCTGATGACACAAGTTGCCTGCTTCCAAATGTCAGGCAAAGTTCATACAAGCCATGTGAAACGAGTTAAAATTTAACAGAAATCTGCAAAGCGTTGTGTTGTAATTGAATCCATGATGTGGATGGGAAGCATGCTCAGACACATCCCACATTGGCCTGAACCGCAGTGTTCTTCCTGAAAAAGGTTGGTTTGAAGGAGGCTGCTGCTACGAAGGGCCTCCGTCCCCTGTTTGATCGCTGCCTGAAAACTTCTGAGTCATTCTGCATTGGTTTTGATGTGCCAAAGCTGGTTTATAAATCACAGCTCGGCTCAAGCACATGCAGATGTGAGGAGCTGCAAAGCTGACCTGCACTGGGCTCAGCGTCCTGAGCAGTCCCCTTAGGCAGTACCCGCACACTGAGAAGGAAAAGGGCTTTTTGGCTTCCTGACACCGCAGTGTGCTGCTTTGTGTTGCTTTCCTCTTTGCTGGCCACTAATTCCCCCTTTGTCCCAGCATGGTGGGGTGCAAACTTCACAGAGCTTTCGAAACGGAGGGTTGTTTTGTTTGGTTTTGTACACCATTTCTATGGCCTTGGTCGAAGCCTTCCCTCTGTGACAGCCCACGGTGTTCTGCATTGGGTTGGGAAGGTGCTGCTCCATCCCTGTACCTCTCCACCCCAGCAGCATCCCCACGGTGCTGATTCAGTCCCTGTGCTTCCCACTGGGCAGTCTGGAGACCAGGCTCCTTGCAGGATGCTCAGAGCAGAGCTGGAGGTACAACTGAGCCCCTTGTGTGCTTTGCTCGACGAGGGTTTTTCATAAGTGAGCTGAAAACAAATTTAGCACTCAGTGCTCTGAAGAGTAAACACTTAAATGCCCGATCATCTGCCCAAGTGCTTTGTTTATTATCCAGAGAAGCCAAACTGAAGCGGTTTTCCATGGAGATGTAGTACCTCCTTCAGATTAGCCTGCTTAATTAGACCCTGGTCGTGTGGTGCTTTGCTCTGGGAGAGGTGAGGATGAGGAGCGTCCAGCCACTGCTGCCACACACTGGGATTTGGCTCCAGCTGCACCAGGGCACCCCAGGGCACCGGTTATTGGGGCTCAGAGTGTGGGGAGACCAACAAAGGACATTTCTATCTCTGGGCCAGAATGGAGGGGGACAGGGACAACTTGCTCACCCAACTCCACCTACCAGCAGCTTTACAAGCCATTTGTGCCTGGACTTAGAATAAGGAGGGAAGAAGCCAGCTGAGGTACACAGCAGTGGGAAATGCCGCTCTGAGTGGTGACTGCTGGGAGCGCTGCTCCCCGAAGCACAAAAAACTCCAGCCTTCCATTTGTGAGCTATTAAAGCTGTTACATCCCATAATGGACATCCCCAGGTGAAGGAGACAAGCAAGGGAGAACGCTGAAATACAGCCGCAAAGCTAGACACAATAACAGGCACGGAGTGAGAAGGATGTGACACAGGGAGACAAACAGGAGTGAAATTTATGTCGACGGAGATTACAAGGGCATCGTATATCACTGGTGGGGACGGGCTCCGAGCAGCAGCACGAGGGAAGACCCAATCTCAGAGGGAAAACCCTCTGAGCAGCAGTTCTGGCCAAGAGAAAGAGCAGAGCTGTGTGTCCCTTGCAGCACGAGTGCTTGAAGGAGATACCAAATCACCGCCCAGTGCCTACTGCAATAACGACACCCAGGGATGGGGGGGAGTCAGGAGGGGCTGGGGAGTGTTTCAGGTTGGATGTTAGGAACAAATTCTTCTCTGGAGGAGTGGGCACTGGCACAGGTTGCCCACGGAGTGGGGTGTCCCCATCCCCGGAGGTGCTCTGGAACCATGGAGGTGTGGCATTGGGGGATGTGGGCAGTGGGCATGGTGTCAGGTTGGGTTTGGGGATCTGAGAGGGCTTTTTCAGCCTGAATGATTCTGTGGTTCTACCTGAGGGTTTGGGCAAGGGGATGGAAGCTGCTGGGCACATCCAGCCCTAAACCTCATGACGCAGAGGGGATTCCTGTCCTGCCTGATGGGAAATGTCACAAGCATCAGCAGACAGGTCCATCACACATCGGGAATGACCTTGGGATTGCCATACACTCAGCTGAGCTGGTCTGGAGAGGAAGGTCTTACTGACAGTGTATGGGGATCGGCCATTCCTGTATCGACTGCCTCATGTTCATCCTAAAACTTGCAGACAGGCATGAAAATCCAGGAACGCTGAAAGGGTGTTGCCCTTCAGTTGGATTTTGTGTAATGTGAGTACTTTGGACTTTGTTTAATGCAATGCTGAATTACGAGCTGCTTGCCTTTCAGCCCAGACCCTTGTTTAACTGTTTTAAAGGAGTATTTGCATGCATGCAGTACCTGCCGTGCAGCAGCAACAACAGCTCAACACTGCAGGAATCAAAACCCATCAGGGGAGGCTGGGTATGGCCACCATCACCTCAAGCACAGGGAAAGGGAGAAATCCCAAGCAATCTTTGCCTGAAATAAGCCTGCAGCTGCACTCGGACCTGTGCTCAGGTTCCCAATCAGTTTTGCTGTAGAGAGGAAGGGCTGTGCCCCAGCAGCAGCCCATGGTGGGAAAGGATTTAAGCACCATCCTAAAGCATGGCGACTGCTGCAGAGATGGAGGGGTTCTGCAGGACTTGGCAGCTCGGCTGTAAGTCGCTCACAACTCCCAGCTCTCATTATTCCACTCCAAGTCACTACATCAGCAGTCGTACTTCAGAGTGAGAGCTGTCCTACTTTCAAATAACTAAAAGCGATGCGTGCCTCCGATTCCCATTGTCACGAACACGCGTTTCCAGTCTCCCTGCTCTGAAAGGCTCTCTCTGCTCTTGGCTCCCAGGAGCTGTGAGCACAGATCCCTCTTTGCCCCGGTGTCATCAATTGCCCCCGCAGCCCCGGCTGGCAGCAAGGTAGGTGCACGATGACTTCACTGCTAGCTCTACTTTGGCAGCACTTTGGTCATTTGTCACACGCTGCCCTTCGTGGGCTGGACCCGTCATCAGCTCTGCAGGGACCGGACACCCTCAACCTCTGCATCACCCATAAAAAATGCCTTTTCCTGTCGCTGCACAAAGCGCCCAGAGGGCAGCGGCGCGGCGAAGCCCCCGTCCCCGCCTTCCCCCTCACACGCAGAGATATTGCATTCATTCATCTCAGGGGCCGCAGTGTGCTCGCAGCCTGACAATACATTATGGTGATGTAGGTCTTCATTTCACGCTGTCAGGGACTATAACAACTGTATCTATTACCCAGGGGGGCTAACGGGGCAGCTTGGCCTGAGCTCATCGCCCTGCATCTGGCTAATGCCACTGGGTGTCCACTGCCCCTGTCCCTCACCCCCTGCCCGCATGGCGCCGGGAGGAGGGGGGCTGCAGCAGGGGGTCCCAGCCCAGGACGGGTGTGGGGAGGGGGAGATGGATGGCCCCGAGCAGTGTAGCACAATGAGGCAATTCTGCCCGGTGCAGCTCATCAATCCCCGTGCTCCTGCACCGCATCCCCCTCCGCTCAGCCGCCGCTCGCCCTGGTGATAGCCCAGGTGTGTGGCTGTCACGGAGATAAAAGAGGCTTAATTAAGACCCAATAAGCTAAGTGATTTGTTATCTCGGTGCAATATATTACTCCAGCCTATCGATCCCACAAAGGCACATGTGGCCGAGAGCTTCTGACACAGCTCTGTCCTTCCCTGGCTAATACACGCCAGCCCTTGCTGCTTGCAGGGGATGGGGCTGGCGTCTTACATCTCATGCAAGCACAATACTGTCAGCATTTGCTTCTCTCAAGGGAAGGTGGTGATGATGCTCTACTCTGCCTGAAGAGCAGCACTGGGCATGGCATGGGGGGTCGGTGCCCTGGCACATCCCTCTGATGAGGGCTGCCTGCATCCATCCCATAGCAGGAGTGGGTCTGGAAGGTGGCAGCGAGGGACAAGCCAGCTTCTGTTCAACCACGCTCCCATCCAGGGCTGACATCCCCCGTGCCCATGGCTGTGCCCGTGCTATTTCAGAGCCACGCATCCCCCGATCAAAGCGATCCCTTCCCAGCTAAAATCCAACCATTTCTTTTTCAAAACTTTAAGGCAGGCATGAGGGGGAGAGGGAGGGGAAACCAATTCATTTAACATTCAAAATGTTAAACCGCTCAAGAAGTTCTTTGATCTTTTGAGGTTTTGCTGCAAAGGGAACACCCTTTCCCCATTGGTTTACTGAGTCACGCTTATTACTTCAATGCAGAAATATCCTTTATGTCAAGTGTATAAATATCCAACGCTAAGCCTCAGAAGCCTTTTCCTTTTTTCTTTTTCTTTTTTTTTTTTTGTGTGTGTCTGTCTGGTTTTTTAATTCTTTTTGCAGAGTGTGTGTCATGCTCTCTGGAGCTGCCTGCTGCAGTGGCATCCAGGGCATCCCTGCAGGATGCATGGTGCCATCCTCCCCAAATCCCCTGAAGCATGGCAGGCCTGGGAAAGCAGGCAGAAAGCACGAGCAAGGGGAGATGCAGAAGACTCGGCAACATGATGTTTTTTGGTTTTTTTTTGCTAGGAGGACTCATGCAAGCTGCTATTAGCAAGGACGTGCATCTGCTGGGAAATGCAACCTGCCCCCAGAATTCTGAGGAACGGTCGTAAAAATGAGTGCAAGCTGAGCCTTGACGCCCCCACATATTCTGCTGGCACCTCGGGGCTGTGGTTGGGATTCAAAGTGGCCACAGCTGCCGGGGCCCCGGGGCTGAGCTGTGGTTGGCACACAGTACCTCAGTGCCCATGTGCCCGGACCTCCCGCAGCGGGGTCTGGAGCCAGGCAGCTCCCTCCTGGCTGCCCCACGACTTGGCCTAGAGCTATGTCTGCAAAGGTGCCTGTTCAAACAGCATTGAGGCAGGCAAGCTGGGGCTTGAGAGAGGTACTGGGGCTGCGAGGTGGCAACCTGTGCTCTAGGAGCCCCAGTGCTTGCAATCCTTGCCCTCCCCTTCCCACTGGACCCAGCAGTGGGGAGGGGATCATTACCCACTTGCTTGCTTTCAGCTTCCAGCGTGAGATGTCACAAGCCAGCAGGTGCAGGGCAGCCTGTACTGATGTCACAGGTCATGGCAGATCGTATGCTTGGAGTCCTGCCCTAACTTTCCTTTACCAACAAGGAGAGGTCTCGGTGTTCAGCAAATCCCATGCTTTGCTCAGCTGGGCACTGGCACTGCTGCCCGGAGGAGCTGTGGACACCACAGCCCTGGAGGTGCCTAAGGTCAGGTTGGATGGGACCCTGGGCAACGTGTTCTGGTGGGTGACAATCCTGTCCACAGCAGCAGGGTTGAAACAGGAGGATATTTCAAATCCTTTCCTACCCAAGTCATTCTATGATCCTACGATTCCCCGTGACATCCCCAAATTGGGACCGTGTTCCCCACGTGGCCGAGCTGCAGGCTTGGCCAAGAGGGACTCGTGCAGCTCACTCAGACACGTGCATCCACCCCGTGCCCACCCAGCCACACTCCCTGGGCAGCTCACAGCAGCACATCACAAACATGCCCCCAACACCCCTCCCTTGGGCTCCTGTTTGCCGGATCCCAATGATCCCAACCCAACACCCAGCCCCACACCATGCTCCCAATGGGCTAAGCGGGGCAGCCGCTGGGCTTTGCTCTCCCCAGCACAGCCAAGACTGCTCTCTGCCCATCGACATTGCTGCTCACCTCCAGCAGGGCAGCGGGCGAGCGTTTTCCTTCCCTTGCCTTTTCCCCACGAAGGAGGTCACACCCTCTGATTACCTAACAGCAGCCGGCTCTCGGCAAAGCAAACAAACTTGACATTCACATAACCTGCCGCGCTCTCTCCGGCAGGGATTATTAAGTCATTAGAGTCTGTTAGCAAATTTTCCCAAATACCTTTTTTGCTTCTTCCCAGGGGCACCTTCATGGTTAATGATCCCAAACTACCAGCTGGGCTGAAATCCATCCACTGCAGCCCAGCAACCCTGGGGGTGCAGGAGCTGCAGAAGGGGACGTTGGGAGCTCCCCGCAGGGCATCTCCCCCTGAGGATGCTCAGCTCCGAGCACCCCATGAGCTGTAGAGCCCAAGGAGGTGTTTTTACAGATGCAGCAGCCCAGGGAGGGCATGGAAGGGGTGAGGTGTCCCCCTGGCAGGGAGGTGACCCCCATCTTCCCTCGGTAACACACACCCGCTTTTCTCCTTCGCTGAGCTGGCAGCCCAGGGCGATATTTCTAACAGGCAAGTGTATTGCCTAACTGGAGACAGAATAAAAAATAATCATAAAAAACCAGTCAGGCAGGCCAGGTCAGTGCAGAGGAGATAGGTTTCACCCACCTGCAGCTGACTTGCCCTCTCGTTCTCAGGCTGAACAGTGTGTACATCAACAGCCTGATGAGATGCAGTTTGGTAACGCAGGGCAGCAGGCCAGCTGTGCCCGTACCTGGAGCCCCTCAGCGTGAGCAGCCCCGATCCCAAACCCACCAGCAGCTTTGTGTTGGGGTTTATCCCATAGGACCCTCAGCAGGTGGCTCCCCACGGCAGATGCTCCGTGCCCCCCATCCTGCTCAGCCACCCATACGTTGTGTGGTGTCTCAAGAGGAGATGAACTTGCAGGAATCCCCGGCATCTGCAGCCTCTCCCCAGGGCGCTGCTGGGGAGGCTCTGCCAACAGACACCAGGGTTTGTGCAGCCCAGGGGCTTGGCGAGAGCCAGGAGGAGGCACAGAGCATCCAAGGCCCAGGGGCTCGCATGGCACAGTGTGTGTTCCATCCTACCAACCCCCCAGCTTTTCCATTTGCAGCAGAAGCTAGGTCTGAGGGAATGAGCACAGCTACCACCTTAGGCATAGGCAAGCAGGGAACACCAAGAAACATCTCATATTTTAGTCCCAAGCAGTGTCACGCATTTGGGATTGATTAAATAACCACAGAACCCTCGTCTATTGCTATTCGTATCAATAAAACCAGAAATGACAATAAACCTATTGCTGCTGACATCACCTCCAGGCTAGCTCTGCACAGAAACACGCTTTCTGCTCAGACACCACTATGGCGCTCTGGCCAAAACCTCTCAGCAGACCCAGCGAGGCCACGCTTCCCACCCTGGGCCATCAGCATTTTTGCTGCCCTGGAGAACCACATCACTGAGGTGTCATTTGGGAGGGAGTCACCCAATTCTGCAGCCAAAGGGGACAGTGTGTGCTGCAGGAACCCAATCCTGAATTCCTGCAACCCCTGATGCGTTTTTAGGATCTTCTTTGAGTCCCCGAAGTTGTGCTGCATGTGAAAGAGAGAAAGTGCCCCTCTCTGCTCTTGTTCTCAGCTTTAAGGCAGTGAGGGGAGGGGGGGGTGAGGGAAACAGGCTGTGTTAGGGTGGGGATGCAGAGAGGTGTTGGCAGCAATACCTTCATCACAGAAAACTCTCTGATTTCCCAGGCAAATGCGAGTGCCGCAGGAACTGGAACCACTTTTCCCTCAAGCCTCTCCCCAACCCCTGCAGGCACAGAGGGAACGGGGTCTGTGCAGTGGGGCGGGTGGGAGCAGCTCAGCCTTGGGGCACAGCACAGCCCCGCTGGGCTCCCACATCCCCACCCGGACCCCTGGCAGGGGAACCACTGAGAAACGCTCCTCCTCGCCTAAGGTGTTCATGGAAAGCGATTTGTCACATGAGGCTGTTTGCTTCCAAAATAAATCTCCCTTAAAGGCAGGTAAATCTCAGGCAGGATCTGTAAGATACCCTAATGTGGCATTAAGCTGAAGTTAAGGTTATATTCCTCCAGGGATGCCAGATGGGATTTGCTTTCCTTGAAGACAGGACACGTATTTCAACTCTAATGGGTTGATGGAGCCCCTTTTATCTTGTAAATATGAATGAGGAAGGGGGAGCTATTAAATAAATGGAGGGGTTTTACCTGAGCCTTTTTCCCTGTCATCGGTTTGGACTGTGTTAAAGACCTTTGTTTTCTCGGTGGAAAACTCACTCAATCATTCAGAAAGGAGCTAAATGCCTTTTGAGAACATAACCTTTATTTTCCAGATAAATGGCTCACTCAGAGCAATTTGCATGTGGGAAGCTAGCATATAGCACAGTAAAAATATATATATTTAAAACCCAATAGCAATGTAGGTCACGGTACAAACATCAACTGCTGAGATGACTTCTCTGGGGCTGGAAAGTTAGGGAGCTCAAGGCAATTCAAAAGGATGGGAAGGTTCTGCACAGCAGCTCTGCATGGGGCTGAGTGGAGGGGTGGATACACACTGAGACAATGAGTCTGACCAAATAAATGACCCCCACCAACCACCCCTCTCTGCCACCTTCCTCCCCAGGCTCACAGTCACATCACAGCCCATGTCTCTTCCTCCCAGGCTCTCTCCACCACTGGTCTGACACCTATCACACAAATCCTGGTTGCACTTGGCCACCTCTGCCCCACGACCAGCCCCACAGCCACATCGAGGGGATGGGGACAAAACACCACTCCGGCAGCAGGATTCCCTGCAGCTCCCAACTCAGCACACCCCAGAACAGCTCCTCGCTCCCTGTATAAGCATTTCCCTGCCAGAACAGACCCACTTGCCCAACCCAGAAACAGTCCCAGACCTCCAAGGCTCTGCAGACCCTGAGCTAGAAGTCACCACCACCTCCTACGAGGTGGAAAAGGACCTGAAAGGCATTCCCCACCCCCAGAGCTCCCCTGCTACCATGGGGAGGCAGAGCTGCAGCCCTGGGAAAGGTGCTGGGAGCCGCTGCCAGCAGCTGCAGCTCAGAGCGATGCCAACTCCAGCTGCTTGTTAATTACGGTAACATGTTGTCTCATGTACGCACCTCCGCGAAGACGCTGCATTAGCTTGATAAGTATTTAACACTTGGCACTTGGGGGAAGATTTCCACTTAGCATCCAGCAGGGCCGAGCAGCAGCAGGGCAAGGTGGCACGGGCAGGGCACCAGGAGAGGGCAGGGCAGGGCAGAAGGTGGCACGGTCCTGGCAGCAATGGGGACTGATCCTGTAAGGAGTGAACACTGCTGGCAGTGGGGCCGTGTGGGAGCCTGGCTTCTGCAGCCTCCCATCACCATGCTGCGTGCTCAGAGCTGCCCCTGCATAAAGCCCAGGCACTGCTCCGAGCTTAATCCGTCCTGCAAACGGATATTGTCATCACCAGTGGCTTTTTTTTTCAGTGGGCTTTTCTTGTCGGCTCTGCATGGCTGGCCGCCGTGTGGCTCCCGTTGTGCTGACGCGTTCAGGTCCAATGTGCTGCTCAAGAGACATCTTCATCTGCCTGCTTGTGCCAGGCCATGGGAAAATGGGCCACAAGAACAAGGAAATCTCCCTCCCACGTGTCTGATTCTGTGCAGGGATGGGGGGGAACAGACCCTCCCCGTCTCTGGGGCTCATCCCAGCTCCCAGTACCACTCCTTACACATGGCTGCTGATGGCACAGCAACACCACTTCCCTTCCTCATTAGCAGGTTGCATTGGCTTCGTCCATAGGCTTGAATGCAGATAAATCTTTTTTTTTTTTCCTGAATTGAAATCAGTAATTATGACTCAGTGTTAGCACAGAGCTGGTGAGTCAGGCACAAAAGCATTTTCCCTCTCACCCTCCAGGTCTAAGGTACATCACTCGCCTGAGCCTCCCGTGTGTGGTCCTCATTCAGGGCTTTCACAAACATCATTAGCAATCCATGAGCGAGTTCAGCAACAACCCACAGCCAACGCTGCCACCTCCTCTTCAATTCCCCAGGGTGGGAAAGCACCTGGGAAACACACAGGTGGCCCTCGCCTGCTCCACGGAGGGGATGCAGAGCAGAAACTTCTGCCTTTCTTGCAGAGCTCTGCTCGCTGTCAGGTTGGCAGCCAATGCCCAACGTCATAGTGAGCATTGGCCCATTGCATCCCCAGCACCTGGCTCTAGGATAAAGAACTCCAGGCACACTGATGTCCTTTCCCTCCAGCAGGATGGTACCCAGCAACCTGGATGTCCCCAGCACCAGAATCGGGCTTCCCAAATACCACAAACCCCTGTCCCGCAGACAGGGGAGGGCTCTGAGTGGGGACACAGCCCAGCCCCGCAGCCTGGCCCCCCCAGAGCCCCCAGCATCCCATTCCTCCCTCCCAGCTGCACACCCCAGAGCTCCCCTGCTCAGACGTGCACCCACTTGCCTTTGAGCTCTGGTGGGTTACTAGAGGGGGTGTGATGCTGACGGGTGGGGCTGGTTATGGCTGCAGGTTGCCTGCCCACTCCCTTTGATGCCCGGCTCATCTCCTTACCCCATCTCTTCTCCTTACATCTCTGTGGAATTTAACTCCATCCTTCCCATCGGTGGCTGCTCCTCCTGCACGGAAGCAGTGGGGTGATTTATTCACCCAAGCAAAAGGAAGGAGCTGGTAGGCAGCACCAACCACGCTGAGCCAGTCCCAAGGAGGGCCCTGCTGTTGGGTCATTCGGAAAATATACGTGGGCAGATCTGCTGCTGGCACGTGGGCTGCAGAGGCACCTGTTGTAACTCTTCCACTCCCAGCTGCCTATGGGAAATATCAGAAAAGAATATTTCTAGAGGCTTTATCCTAAGAAGACTAGGACTGGCCAGTGGTACCAGAAGTCATCCTCCACGCTTCACTTTGCATGCAGACGTCACTTGGGAGCAAGGACCCTGTGCAGCACTGAGCACCAGAGCCGTGCGTGCATGGGAGGACTCCACATGCTTATTATTTGGGCTATTTCAGAAGTAAAAAAAAAAAAAAAAAAATCCCACTGGGATAACGTGAGAAGGATCTGTCAGCTTCCAGCTCTGCACCAAAGAGATGAAGCACGCAAAAAACCCCAACAAAACAGACTTTGTTTACAGTCCTCTAAACTGCTTAGGCACTCGGAGATGAACTGAAAGCTTAGACACGCCGTGGAGTTACAGCCAGATGTGGTTTCCAATGGCCGAGTTAGGCACCTCGGAAACTTGAGGTTTATTAATGAAGGTGCCCGCTGAACCATAACGGGTGCTGTAATTACCTGGCTCCGGGCAGCAGGCAGTGCTGCTGTAGCCAACCACACGCCCAGCCGAGCGGGGACAGCATCTCCCAGAGGTGAGCGAGGAGGTGAAGGTCATTCCCCATGCTGACAGCTCTACAGCTTCAGTGGATGGCTGGGGGGAGATAACGGAGCCTGGGGGTCAGCGCTGATAAGAGATGAAAAGGCTCTGGGGGGGAGGAATAATGGTGTGTGAAGGGCAATGCTCTGCTCCCGGAGACAGCACTGGGTCTGAGGATGGTCACCCAGGGACTGGGACACTGAGCATGAGCTGAGCCTTCCCCAGTTCAGACCAGTGGGAGGAGCTGAAGGAGGTGGTGGCCTCCTCCCCAAGCCCTGCTCCATAGGTTGATGCCAATGCCCCAACCACCACGCATCCCCTGCAAGAAGGAAACAACGGTGGGCAAATGAAGCTGCACCCACCCAAGAGCCCACAGCAAAAGGGAGAAGGGGCTGCAGGGTCCTGGCAGGGGTGCAGAGGACAGACCCCACTGGAGCCCGTGTGTTGTCCCTGCTGCACGGCCCCAAGGGGCAAAGCTATCACCTCGCCAAAGAGGCACTGCCTGGGAGCTTTTCACACCTGATTCTGTCTCTTTGAGTTTCACACCAGTGAATAACTGTGACCTCGGGAGGGGAGTGCATCGGCTATATTTCCCAAATATCAGCAAATTGTGTGAGAGAAAGAGATATGCTAAGGGGGCAGGCTGCTCAAACCATTACCATCCTTCTTAGTACCACTTAGCTGAACCGTTAAAAAGATCCAGGGCTCCCAAAGACAATTAAGCTCAAGGGAAGCCATAAATCTCAATAAACATCAGGCCAAGTTTTCTTCACTGCTTGAAACAACAGATATAATTTCATTGGTTACTGAGCTCATGCTCCCAAAGGGATTTCAGATAAAAAGCCACTTATTCAAAACACCAAACCCAGGCTTCTCCTGTCTCTCAGGCTACCAAGGGGTCAGATTTCCCAGCATGGGAACATGTGCCCCGCGGTCTGCAGAGGTGGAGCTCTGACTGCAGCAAACCTCTGCAGATTTATGGTGTCTGCAGCACGGCACCACGACCCAGCTCTGGGGTCAGCACCAGCACCTGTGCTCAGGTGGCCCTGCCTGCTTGGATGCACGGGCTGCTGCTTTCAAAGCCTGCTGCTTGCAAAGCTTGCTCTGATCTGCACACACGTTCCCATGGGCTGAGGTCTTGCACGGGCACAGCTGCAGCCTGGAGAACACAGAGCATCACCAAGCCAGGTGCAACGCTGGTGTCTATATCCCTTGAGCTGAAGTTGGTGTCCCAGAGCACACAGGCTCTCCTTGCTGCTCTAGGGGAAAACTGGCAGCTTGCCCTCACACCGCTCACCCAACCTATGGCCAACTCCTCCTGTCCATATGTTCTCCTATACAGACATCATCGTGTCTGAGGCCCGTGCCAAGCCAGCACTCGGCAGCCTGCATGCCAGCCGTGCTATTTTTTTCCCCCAACAGCTTTTGCATCTGCAGGGCTGGGCCCTCAGCTCTGACAGCTCTCTGCAAGGTCGCTCCATTCGCCAAGTGCAGCTTCTTTGTGCTTTGATTTAAGTTCTTGCGTGCTTCTTGTATTGATTTCTCTCAGATGTATTTTATGGGGAATAAGCACTCAAACCAGAAGGCCAAGACCTCCCGCCTTGTGCGCAGCATGGTAATGGATGAGCTCCTTCTCACGCTCCCTCCCTCCCTCCCCACTTCTCTCACCTTTTATTTAATCCAAATCCAAAAACACGGGGGTGAAGGACAGCAAAGACGCAGACACGTGAAGCTCCTCTGCTCTGGGTACTCAGCACTGAGCCAAGCAGGGGATGGTGCAGCTGCAAGTAGGAGGCTGCTGCCGCTCACTGCTCACACTGCAGATGGTTTCCCCTTGCGGAGATGAGGGGGGACCACCTCCTGGCTCCCCAAGAACCCAGGGAAGCATCACAGCCTTCCCAAATCCAGCCCACTGAAATAAGCGGGCTGTGATGAAGACAAGGAATCCAAACGTTGTGCAATGCACTTCCATCTGACGTCAGGAGCCGAGCTGAGGAGCAGGGGTTTGGAAGGCAGCCTTCCCTCTGTACACAGGAGGAATAAAAACATTATTATTGTCTTTCTCAGTGAACTGCAAAGCCTGTTTTGAAATGAAACTTGAGCTCCCCATCTCATCACGTGCTTCCAGGAGCTGGAGCGTTCCGAAGACCAAATACTTTCAAACTCTGGATAAGACCATTAGAGTTGCTTAATTTCCTTTATGTCCATCTGTTTCAGTTCAGCTCCGTTGCTTCTGTCCCAGACAAGACATTTGGCTCTTCTAAATAAATCTTATAACCCATTTGGATTAAAGACTTTCTGATGCAGCCTCTGAATATAATCCCCCTGATTTGCATCTCAAAGAAATTGAGTTAAAACCAGGCGAGAACCGTACACAGAGTGCTCAGAATTGCTGGGGTACGTGATGCACTCATGAGGTCCCATATGGATAATGGCACTTTTGTTTTTGATTTATCCTGAACTGCCCCACTCCTATGGCTGCAGCCACACCAGCACAATCCAGGATTTCCAAAGAAGACAGAGTGAGAACATAATTGACTGCTTCTGCTGTTGTCCAGAGCTTGAGTTTTGCACCCAAGAAACTGAGAAGGCTGCAGAGAAAGCGTGAGACATGCTAAGGAAGTGTGGGACAGCAGATCTCCCCACAGTGACAGCACAGGATGAATGACGGCTAAGATTGGAGCTGAGTCAGGTTCAGTGCCATTCTGCTTATTAGCTCCTAATGGGTACTGCTCACATCAAGAAAGATCCAAGAGTCTTCTCTCAGAGAACGTTGCCCATCCTTTGCAGTGCTCTCCTATGGCTGCTCAGTGCCTTGTGCTGGGAAACTTATCATGTTTTTGTGCAGGAGAGCTCAGGTCACGGGACGCCTGGGTGCTATTCCTGGCAATGACACAGCCCCTTCCTTCCCAGGCAAACCCTTCACCCTTTCCATGTCCCACAGTGCCTGCCTAGGAAACAGTCCTATGAGGTGCTGGAACGTGCCCTGAGATCCCACAGCTAAGGAGCTCTGTTGGAGGGTTACTGCTGCCATTGCTGTGGCAGCAGCCCTGCTGCTCCCCACTTGTAGACATCCCACCAACCCCCTCACACACACAGGAAAGGTGGAAGAGCTGGGAAGGCACAGGAACAGCTTCTCACTCTCTCAGAAGCAAAATGCCCTCTAAAATAAAAAGTAGACAATTATTAAATATATACATATACCTTACAAGAAGTCTTGTAACACTGGCTGGTGCTCCACTGGTGGGAATTGCACAGTGCTGGAGTGACACCACAGCCTTGCCATCCCAGGTTGGAAGGGAGCCGTGCAAACAACAGCCACATAACCCTTGAAAGAAAAGAACAGGCATGATACAGTAAGTAACCTCAAAGCACCCCCTCCAGGCCCCCACCATCACCTCCCCTCCCATAGCCAAGTCACTGAGCAGGTTGGTGACACAGGCACCAGCCCCACAGGCTCACATCAGAGAACTGGATATAGGCACAAATCTTGGGCACTAGGGCAAGGCAGACACCCACATCCCTAATAATGACAATAACTAATCACAGGGGAGGAGTGAGCAGCATTGCCCCAGCCTGAACCCTCACCCAGAAAGCACTCATTTCCCACCCCCCACTCACTCCCCTCTGAGCAGGGCAGGCTCCAGCCAAGCTGACCCAGCACAGAACACCACCCTCCTCCTACCTCCACCTCAGCCCTAGAACCATTACGGAGCCATTAAAAGCCAAATTCATTTCCACAGCTGAAACCAACTGCCCGTAATACAGTATTTTTTGCAGCTGTGGTTCAGTGTGGCACCTGAGAGCTGTGAGGTTAATGACACGGGGCTGTCAGCAGCCTTAATTATATTCCCATTTTTCCAGCCCTTGATTAGCTTTAGAGCTCATCTGGTGTCAAAAATTTGGTGCCTAAGCTTTGACAAAAGTGTTTCATTATTACTTAATAAATGGGTAAAGAGGGAGTGCGTGTATTTAAGCTCTGCCTCGTTAAAGCTTCAATTTTTTCTTTAATTCTCCCTTTTTATTTAACCTCACCAAAGCTCTCTGCCTGGCTGGGAGCCCCCTATCAGGATGCTGGGGGGGGCCCAGCCCCATGCCCCTCCCCCAGAACCTGGCCTCATAACCCCCATGAGTGTGCCCTGTTGAGCTGGGAGCCTGCTGCTCCCCATCAGCTGACGGCCAATTAATAAGGATCATTTATTACTGTTATATCGCCTCTAAAGCGGGCCAGGTGTTTGCATAAAAAAAAATCAAGAGATTTAAAAATAATAATAATAAAAGCACAAGCTTTACATCAAAGCCCCCGAATGGCTTAAAATCTAAAGCAGAGCTTAGGTTGTTCTCGACATTCAATTTCCTCCAGCCCTCAGCACAGTTAATTAATTTGAATATTAATAACAGTGGTGAGAAGAAGCCTTGAATCTTTTCGCTCCTTCTCCACTGCAGACCTCACTATGCCTCCAAGACGCAAGGGTGCCCAATTCAAGTCAATTTCCCCTCCCAGAACCCACGCAGCTCTCAGCCTGTGCCTTCTTCCCTTTGCAGGAAATTCCTGGAGTGAAATTAGGGCAAAACCATCCTGTTGGCACCCAGGATTTCAGCAGCTGGCTCTGCCCTCGTGGCTGGGTGAGATTTGCTCTCCAGCATCACGAGTTGGATGCACTCTTCCACCTGACACAGCCCCCAAAGTCCTCCTGGGATCGTGGGTACTGCCAGCAGCATTGCCACCCCTCTGTGAGGTTGGGAGCATTGGGCCACCCTGCAGGGCTGGATTTATGGCCCTGTAGTATGTCAGTCCCTCTGGGTTTGGCCATTTCCATGACGGCTGCTCGAGATCAAGGCCGTTCTGGATGACGGCATCCTTGACCTGTGATCAAGCTGAAGCCAACGGAAGTTTCCAGCAACATAAGCCACTTAATATTTAACTTCTGCGGTAGCTTCTGGAGACTGATATGATATAATTTTGGCTTTGCAAAGACAACTTAGCTCAAGGGAGTGGACTGCAAATCATTAGCAGGACTGTTCTCACCCCAGCTCCTCGCTTTTAATTGCTGAGCGAAGCGGCGTGAAGCATTCACAGCGAGAAGCTGCAACCACATGAAATCTGCCTCATTTGTGGCTTTCTTCCAGCAGAGCTGCATGTGATGGAAACCAAGCTGATATTAACAGGGCCACATCCTGTGTCCCCAGTGTTGTCAGGGATGGAACTGGGTTCAGGACTCACCCAGAGCCCAAAGATGGATGAGGAACAACCACAGAATTGTAGGCGCTGGAAGGGACCTCTAGAGATCATCTAGTGCAACCCCCCTGCCAAACAATGACTCCGAATTGACAGAAGAGGCACCCAAGAGGGAGGGATGGGACATTTTTGGCACTGCCTCCACTGCCCTCTGTTGTGCTCATCTCCTCCGGGAGCCCATAGAAGTGACCTCCCTTGGCTCCCTATCCATACCGTGGGTCCCTATGCAGGGACAGACACTGTCTGTGTGCTCTGTGGGGCCATGCTGAAGGGCGAGCACAGGGCTGGCTGTGCTGAGCCCTCCCAGCCTAATAACCGCATTAATTAGAGCACACGGCCCCTTCTTCCCACTGTAAATCTCCATTAGCCATAAACTGGAAGGGCCATAAAAGAGAGTTTACGACAAACTTACAAGGCGATACGTGTTTGAATCCTTGGCTCCGTTGCGGTCTGTAATAAAGCCTTCTTTTATTGAAGCATATACCCTGCCCTCAAGATAACATACAAGGCCCAGGGCTCCTCAAAGAAATGATGCAAAGCCATTTGTTGCACTTTGATTTGCTGCAAAGATGCACAGAGGTGGGAGAGCAGAGGGACGTGGCCAGTGGGCTCCAGTCCTCCCAGTCCCAGCACAGCCCCGAACCACCACAAGCATGCAGCACAGTGGGGAGAGAGCCTCAGTTGTGCCACATCATAAACATCACAGGGGGCAAACCCTAGTAAACGGTAAATAAAACAAATAAAAGCATTTGAGGTTGATAAAGAAACAGGCGGAAGTCTGCCCTGTGAGAAGTTGGTTCTCAGAGAGCAATAGGTCGGGGTGGTACAGTGGAAGGGGTTAATGTTTAAGCTTCTGTTTTTGTTTACAAGAGTCTGGAGCAGATAACGCTGTGTATCATCAAAATAGGCACAGACTCATTGAGGGATAAAAACTCCAGGCCTATAGGAGACCTGGAGGCTTCAAAGGCCCAGGCAGAGCAGTTCAGAAAAAGGGCAAAAAGGAAAAGAAAATGAGGGAAGTTGGGTATCCGCAGCTGGTGGGGTATCCAGGCACCAGTCCATCCCAGTACCACCACCCTCCTTCCTGCTTCTCCCAGTGAGTTTCGTTAGCTGCAAGGTAAATGTCAGTGCTGCTGTGGGATGCATCCATCCCCTATCCCTGCCCACATCAAAAAAGGAACCCAAAGTCCTCAAGTGTGCACTACCCCTTCTGAAGGCAACAGCACGCTCGTTAATCCCAGCTCAGTCTGCAGCAGCCGCAGACACCGGTATGAAATCATCACTTTTATTTAGTTCAGCAGTTAGGTATGATTGTTTTGAACTGCGATTCAACCCTGCTCCCTTGTATCTCTGGTGGTGTTAAAAGTAACAAGTCTATCACCTCTGGAGCCATTTCTCTGTTGCTCGCATCTTGCCCGAGCTGCAGAGTTTTGCTGGAGGGCTTCATCTCTTCCAGACAGCCACCTGTCAATTATCCCTCTCCCTGACAAAATAAGCAGACAGGGACTGGTTCTGTACACACAATAGCAGTCCTCCTGTGGTTGCTGCAGGTCTGGTGGAGAAGCTGAGCCCCAGTGCTCCAGGAGCCACATGCACAGCTTCAGCATCACAGTCCAGGCTTTCCTTTGTGCTGTTTTATGCTGGAAGATGTTTCCATCTCACTGCCAACAAAGAGGATTTCATGCCTGGTGCTGGACCAGCACTCAAATCATGTGTGATCAGACTCAGGAGGGACATGCCCTGATTTCTGGTTGCAGTGCAGCTTTGTGGCTCTTCAGGGCCCTACTCCTGACTTACGATGCTGGGTGGATTTGCTATTCATACATATGTGTAATCTCTCTTCAGTCCTTATACATATTGTTTTTAACATGGGCACAAACGCTATCCAGACCTCAACACTTCCTCTTTCATTGTTTTCACGTTGGTCTCCTCATCCCAACAATTTCTGATGGAGAGAGGATGATGGATGAATGGAGCTCCATTCAGCATCATCCCTGATCATCTCATGTCCCAAACCCACAACTTCATCACCTTGACATCTTCCTCCTGGACATCTTCAGAACCACTCACTTTCTCAGATCTTCCTGACACTTTAACTATCACTGGGGTTCATCTGGGACATCTACCTGTCTGTGAGTGACCCCACACCTCCAAATTCCAATAGAACCATAGAATATCCCAAGTTGAAAGGGACCCATGAGGATCGTAAAGTCCAACTCCTATGGGGAGCTCCCAAACCTGCCCCACGCTGCCTGCTGTGTCCTCACCCAGGACAGCCTCTCCATGTGCTCATGGGGGCATTTAGATACTTTCCCGCATGGGTCTACAAGCCAGACACACTCAGACTTCAAGGAAATAAAACACAGAACCATTAAGGTTGGAAAAGACCTCTAAATCACCCAACCCACCCCACCATGCCCACTGACCACATCCCTCAGTGCCACATCTCCAGAACACCTCCAAGGACCAGGACTCCACCACTCCCTGGGCAGTTCCAATGCATTACTGCTCTTTCAGAGAATAAATTTTTCCTAATATCCAACCTGAGAAGCTGGAAGGCTCCACGAGCACCGAAGCTCTGGGTCTGGCTTTTTAACGATGAATATTCCACAGAGAAATTAGTCATTGTTTTTTGTGGCTGTTTTACAGAGACAGAAAAGAAACTGATGTAACAGCAGACATTTGCCAAGCCATCCGAGCAATGCACCTTGCCCATCTCTGATTCCTGCAGAGAGCCCCACATGGCCGTGGGGCTCAAGGGGAGGAGGGGAGGCCAGAGAGATCAAGCCAGGAGCCTGCAGCCAAGCTTGAAAAGGACTTTGGTCTCTCCCCTGAGCCCTGTGCCACTGCTGCACTGCTCCTGCTACCAAATGCCCGGTAGTCACAGGGCCATAACAAACATTACTCATCCCTATCCAGTGCTTACCAGCTCCAGCTTCCAGCAATCACGCATGACGCATGTGTTTACCACCAGTGGGAGGGTTTATATATATCTATATGTTTTTACTGCAGTATGTGTCCCTGTTTCTGAGGACAGAGGAATTATTACCCACTACTTTCATGGTATAACAAAGAGCATATGTTGTACCCGGCATAAATTTAGCTTCTGATCTGATGAGCAAGGAGATTCTTTTCTTTTTTTTTTTCCCCTTCTCTGCCTCTAAATGTACAGATGAGTGCTTACATTCATCCCTAATGGCAGTGGGGAATGGGAATGCTCAGAGCGAGCAGTGCACGCACACAGACACATGCACACACGCACATCCAGCTAGAAAAACACCCCGGGTTTCCAAATCTACCCAGCAATCCTGCGGTAATCTGCTCAGTCGCAGTCACAAATATAACTCAGGGACAATAAATAAGCTAGCAGGAGTTAAATAAGTTCAGCTTCTTAACCTTTGGACAGATCAATCCCTGTGTTATCTCATTTCTCCCCAGCCCCTCTCCATCCCCCACGCTTCATCCCCTCCCTCTCTGTGCTGTGTGTTGGTGGTGGGTGGCAGCGGGCAGAGATGTGGGGAGGTGGCAGGGAGCTGGGACACAGTGGAACACCCAGTGCTGCAGAGAGATTTATCACTAACCACTTCCTTTCTGAAAACAGAGCGTGTGTGTGTGTGTGTGTGTGTGTGTGTGTGTGTGTGTGTGTGTGTGTGTGTGTGAGAAGCAGCAGGGTTCCTTACCTGCTGGCATCCCATGCCTTGCAAGGCTCTCAGCCCCTTCAGAAAGATGTAGTTGGAGAGCATGTGTGGGAAATCCAAAATTAAGAAGGCCCCAAAGGAGCAATTTGCAAAAGGCACTCAATTCCCATAGTCGGCAAAGGATGCTCAGCCCTTGCGGAGGGCTTTGAGCTCCTGCATTTCCCTCTGTGCCAGCTGGGAATTGCACCCCCTGGGTGTCCACGGGATGGGATCTGTGTGTGCCCACCCTGTGTGTGCCAGCAGGCTGCTCATCAGCTCCTCCTGCCCCTCGCTGTGACTCATTCTGTGAATGAAAACACACTCATTGGGAAACTATGAGCATCTGAACGAGATGCCAGCCAGCAGACACTGTGCTGGAAGGAGGCGGGCAGGTAGCATGCACATCTCAGTGCCTCCTCACAGCATGCACACCCTCCCAGATGGCAGAAATTATCCCCTGAGCCCCTCAAGAATATGACACCTCCAAGTGTCATTCCTGCTGCCATCTCACAGCCCTTCTCAAGAGAATGCTCTCCCCACCATCTCCCTTTTGTGGGGCCACAGAGGCTGTCTCTGAGCAGGGAAATAGCTGCTGCTTTCCAGCCCCCCGCCCACAGAGGATGAGTTGGAGGAAATTAGCAATGATGCACAACTGAAAAAATTGAATGGTTAGAGCAAGTTCAAAGCTGAGCCAGCCTTGAGACATCTGCACACCACATGCCAGGCTAAGAGAAGCACTCATAAATCCTTCCAGGCTGGCACCAATGGAAGGGAGCACTGACCGCTCAACCCAACTGGGAGAGTTCCCAGTGCTCCTGTTCTCAGATGGCTGAAAACTCCATGGAAAGGCACAAGTGAGGGAAGGAAAGCAGCACAGCAGGAAACATTGAGTCATCTGAGTTACCTTCATCTTGTAAATGGTTATTGTTCCAGTTACCAGAACGTTGCATCCATTGAAAAGTGCATTTTATGATTCAAACACAGATTTCCAGCTAACCTGGGAAAGACAGAACAAGCACGAGAGAAGCCCCTGTACAATAGGAAGGCAGCTGTGAATTAACACAGTAGAGAGGAACAGTTAAGAGCCTGGCTTTCTGGAAGAAAGGCTATTCTTCCAATAAAAATGAAAGAACCTTCTCTGAGTGAAAAATGTCAATCCCCTTCAACAGAGATCAATAAGGCAATAGGATGGGTCTGCTCACGCCAGCTGCTGTTGATCTATGGCTGTTTGCAGAGGGCTTTCATTCTGCTTGTCTTTACAACTCAGCTAATAGGAAGAACTTCACAGTGTTAAGAAGAAAAGTGAGTGAATGACCCAGGATTGAAGGTGGAGGAGATCCTCACCTGAGCAGTCTCAGGATGCTGCATGCTGGAGGTGCCAACCAGCAGCATTCCCACCCTTAGTATTTTGCTGAGTTTCTGTGTCATTCTCAGCACCGCTTTTTTTTTTATTTTGTGGCTGAGAAAATACCGTACCTAGAGTGAGGTAATGCTAAGAAATGTTGAGTGCTTAATAAGCACAAGTGTCACTTCTGGAAAATGCAGATAGACACTTGGGGTCCTCAACCCCACATGGATAGGCTGCTGTTACATGATGGAAAGTGCAGCAATAACAGCAGAGCACCAAGGTCCCAGGTTGCAGCAAGTAAGGATTTGCTCAGATACAACAGCCATGAGCACAGAAATAAAGGAAAGAAGCTGTTTACCTTCTGAAGGCCTCAGGTAGGCAGGGATCACCAGCAAGAAGCGTTAGCATCCTCTGCCAACCCTTATATGAGGTCTGGGCAGGGGTGGATCCTGGCTCCATCCCTTCTGCTCTCCCAGGTGCATTGCATACACCTGAGCTTCCCTGGGTTGGCCCTGCCTTCCCACTAGGTGCTCCATCACTGCTTCAAGCTCTGACTTAGCATTTCCTCTACAGCTGCCATGCCCAGGCTTTCTTGGATGCTCTCACTGTAGACATTCTTTTCTCCAAGAAGAAAGTGGGGTTGATGGCAACATAAAGCCATGACCTGTGTTTCTTAGGTGGCTGCTCTGACAGTCTTTGTGTATGGAAATGGCTTGGTTCAATGGCGAGATGCCTAGAGCTTCCATAAAGGAACAGCGTGGGAAGAGATGGGGACTGCATTCTCATAAATAACACCTCCCCAGGGACAGCAAATAAACTCTTGGCAGTAGAGTGGCCCACCGTGTCCCTGGCTCACGATCCCCTCTGCTCCACCAAAGAAACCCAAACCATCCCAGATCTGTTCCCAACACCTGAAGCGTCGCTGCTTTCTGGTGACGGGAACCAGAAACACAAAGCGTGGTTTGGGCTCATAGACAGATGGGCAGAAGAGTGGGATGGAGCCTGGTGCCCCAGGCATGCTGCATCCATCTCTCCACAGGAGCCTCCCGGTCTGACATTGCTCGTCATAGCACTCAGTCTGCAGAAGCTCTTCAGAACATAAGGAGTCCCGTGGGGATGCTCAAGACCAGACTTTCCTAAAGCGCTCAGCGCACACCTCACGCTCTCTGCTTTTTGGAAACTCTGACACACACAGCTCTTGACACTGCTGTCTCATATATGTATGGCTGACTCAGATAGATATACGGCTGGCTTAGCATACTTCCCTTTCTTCCTCCCCTCCCCCCGGAGTTTTGCATGTCTGAGGCTGTTTCAGATAAAAGATACCAAAAATGAAAATGCATTTGGGATGTCTGGGAACCAAGAAGTCAGACTGCAAGAAAACCAGACAGGGTTAGAGCCCCAAATCCCTGTCTCCTGCCAGAAATCTAAACCCTCTGACTGCAGGTTCCAAGGCTCCATTTGCTCCATGGCAGCAGTGGCCGTAGCTATTTCAGAAGTGTATTCCATCAGCAGTAATGGGTCTTTCCTCATAAGCTGTGTTTTCATAGTAAATCTTCAGTCTTACATTGCATTACAGAGTTCAGCTGCCGCTAATCCTTAAAAACAATTCATTTCCAACTGCAAAGTGCAATAAAGAAAGGATAATCACTATTAATATTAGTTATTGTTATTGATTTCAGCTTTAAAGAATTGATTTTCAGTCCCGGCTGCATTTATGAGTCTCTTTGCTGAAGATGCATACACAGAGCCCACCACTGTTTCCAGACCCTTGCCCCAGCTCCCAGCCATGGACGTGGTGGGAGAAGGATGGTTCTGCCCTGGGGATGCTGCCTCAAACCTGCCCAGGTTGGGGACAATGCCCCTGGGATTGCAGCCCCGAATAATGAAACCCCCTTCTTATATTCTGTTTCACTGCAGAGCAATTCTGCGGCTCAGTGCTCTCATGGAGGAATGGCACACACAGCTCTGAATTCCTCTGCACAGCCCAAAGACGTGTGGCACTGCTCCTGTTGGAGGGCAGGGGAAGGGCTGGGGCAGGGGATGCCAACTTCCATGGGTTCTCTTCCTCACAACCATGGCAGCTTCCCACGTGCACATAGAGGAAAGCACGGAGATTAAAAAGAAGAGCGTTATTGCTTCCTAACAGCGAGTCCTACGATACCACCGGGTCTTCCAAATCCTTCCGGAGCTGTAAATTTAGTTTTAAACTCTGCTCATGAGGATGGCTTTGCCTGGAGCTCCCATTCCAGCCGCCTTCACAGCTCCTCTGAAACACAAAGAAAATGGCCTTGGGGCAGAGAACCTCCCCATGCTGGAGGGGGCCAGAACCAGGCTCTGCTGCCCCTATGCAGCACTCCCATAGCACCCATCTCAGAGCTTGCTGCAATGGGTGCACATGCCCCAGAACAGCCCGTGTGTGATGGGGGGGTGCCAAGGTGGGAAACAATGCTGAGAGGAAGAGAGAAATATTTCACTTCCCTCTTTTTAAGGTGAAAAGTAGGTGGCTGTTTTCGAATCAATGTCTTGCTTCAGAAGTCACTGAGGTTTTGTTTCGAGGGCTAAGAACCTCAAAAGCAGAAAGGGTTTGGTTTGTTAATCCAGAGATATCAGAGCCATTAAAGCTGGAAAAGACCGCTAAGACCATCAAGGCCAACCACTGATGTTGTGTGTCAGTGTCAGTGGGTCACAGTGGAGAGGTTTCCAACACGTGGCTCTGCGAAGAAATTCTGGAAGCCGTATCCATCCCTGCCAACCTGCAGCCCACCCTACTCCTACCTACTGTTGTTTGGAAATGGCACATCAAAAAATACCCCTCCATATTCAGCTCTCGTGTCCTTGAGTTTTGAAAGTCTCCCTCTGAATACTTGGAATATAACCCAGTGGGGATATAGGAGTGAAACTGGGATAAAAAAGAACACCTCAGACCAGACTGAAAAATAATTAAATGAGCGCTTAACCACGATCATTATTTTCCACAGTTCTTGTGTATATGCTAGATTGGGTACAATGGTCTTGAATATTGTTCCACGCTATTACTGTGCTATAAATTATTCGAGCAAAGCACGGCAAAGCATCATAATGTAATATATTTTTATGGTGCCATAAAGTAATTATGCGCCAGACAACAAAATCCTACAGAAGTGACATATTTTATGCTTAAATTATAATTACATTAAAAGTGTCTCTTCCATTAAATGTTTATGGAGCGCACATGATTGCTGCTGGTCCACTTGTGAACAAAGACAACCTCACAGAGAGAGCAGGGAGATGCAGCAAAGGGATCACAGAATCATCCAGTGGTTTAAGGGGCCCTTAAAGGTCACCCAGCCCAACTCCCTGCAGTGGGCTCTGTGAATCTTGGTGCTTTTACTGTGTTTTTGGCCAAACATGAACATTGCTGTCTCATGGCCTGAGCTCTGCTGCCTGGCTGAGCAACCTGTCAGTGTCCCGTGAGCTGTGGTGTTCGCTTTTCCTTTGTTTCTCCTCTCCTGGGAATGAGGAATGGGATGAATTGCCATGAATTTGGCAATGAATTTGTACTCCTACAGTCTACAAGAAAGTTACAGCCTTCTTGACTCAAATCAACTTCTCCCACTACCATTTTCCACTAATCTTGCAGTGTTTCACTACAGAGCAGACAATCGCATCCTGATATTTGCACTTGGAGCCAAGAGTGGATGTTCTGCAGTAGCTCAGAGCTGTGGATACGTGCCTCAAAGCTGGATGGGCTGCAGCCCACAGGAAAGGGCTCCATCCCTCCAAATGGGGTGCAGGGATTTTGATTAGCTTGTGTCTGCTTTGGGTTGAAATGGAAATTCACACAGGGAGGGGACTGCCCCAGTGCCCATTGCTGCTAACAAGGCAGTGGGGTTGCTTCTCCACAGATGCTGCAGAAGTGAAAAGAACAATGTGCCAGCGACGGCCCCACAGCCATCCCCAGCCAGGGCACTCTCCTGGGAGCAGAGCTCTGCTGTGAGGCCATGTGAGAGCACTCCCCACATCCCCAGCACTCACCAAGTGCAACGTGCTTGTGTCTGGTGGTGGGATAATGGCTCGAGTCTGCAAGGAAATGGTTTGTGTGGTTTCAGCCCAGCTTTTCCTGGAAAGTGCCCAGCTCCCACCTCCCAGCTCTCTGCTCTTCCTGTGTGACTCACATGGGCACGCAGTGTCCCAAAGGTGGGTGTCTGCCACGCTCTGAAGGAGGTGGCATCCTCCCAGAGACCACGGGTCGGGCAGCACAGTGAGAGAACAAGACGGGGAGAATAAGGGACCTTGGGTTTGCCACCCCAGCTTGGCTTCCTGCCACTGTGGGACCTTTAGAAGCAGCTTTACTCTACGTGCCTCAGTTTCCCCATCTGGACAGGAGCTGTGCACAAGGACAGGAGTGCAGGATGAGCGACCAACGCTGTGCAAACACTGCCACACACAGGAGCGGTGCGAAGATACACAGAGTGCCCTTCCAAAGGCATTGACACCAGCAAAGCCCGCGTGGGAAGTGAGGGCACTTAAGGCTTTGCAGAGGCTGTGTCAGCTCCCTCCAGCCCATCTGATTGCACGTCCATCCTTCTACCTCTGCATCTTCTCTTTGTGGAACGGCTGCACTCTTCAGCAGCTGACAGCTCCTCAGAACAAATCCTACGTTAAGTTGGGTCTATTTGTGCGACAGAGCCAACTCAATACCCTTCCTGTCCTGACGTCCCTTTGCAGGATGAAGTCTTATCTGGAAGCACATGGGGAAAAAGGGCAGAGCCTTTACCATGCCACGTCCTGCAGCGTCCCACCACCAGGGCAGTGCCTGCAGGATGCCACACAGCATCCATCACATCTGCACATCCCCAACCTCCAGCTTCAGTCAACAAATCATTCCAAGGGAGGAGGAGAGAGCAGGGGTTAAATCCAGGCCTCGGAGAGCTGAAATATTCCAAACATAAGGCGGATGTGGCACTTCCCAGGCTGCGTGGAAATCAGAGACACATGCTGCCACGGCCATGGCAGCACATGTGCAGGGTTTATTTGGAAGAACCTCACTGCCTTCTTTTCTTTCTCTCCTTTTAAACCCAGCCAGAATGAAGCACTCCAGCCCTAAGTCATACTGCATCATGGGGTCTCTCCCTTAGGATGGGAGGTAAGGAATCTACCTTCAGTTCTTGACCTAAAGGCAGAGCGTTTTTGCAACAAGCTCAGATCCCCACCAGCTCTGGACCTTTCCTTCCCTCTGCATCCTGCCAGGAGCTATGCAACATCAGGAAATTGTTGGAGGGACTGTTCTGCATTAGCCGCAATGCAACTACTAGTTGCAGCCTGACAAAGGCTTCCTGCACTCCTTCCCAGGCAGTGAAGATGTGGCACCGGGCAGAGGTCAGAGGTGATCGTGTGTCCTCTCACCTCATCCATCCCACTGCTCCCATTTGTCCTCTGCATCCCCATAACTCCTTTCTCTCCACTTTCAGCTCCTGCTGAACGTTTCCCCACTGCTCAGCACTCGGCCCAGCAATGGGACAAACCCTCTGGCACCAACCCCAACAGCAGATGGAGATCCTGGGGAAGGTCCCCTCTCCGCCTTACGTCCTTACCGTTGAATTCTGCATTGCTCATGCAGAGCAGCACTGCAGGCAGCATGTCTCTGTAGGGCTATCGGCCTGCTCACATGGTGCCAGTCACTCAGCCCCCAAACCTCCCACATTACAGCAGCTCTTGAGGCATGCAATAATCTGTCAGGAACACGACATCTGCCACACCGCCCTGGAAGCATATAATTTTGAGCAGCATTGATCGCACTGAAGTGGCCTTGTGTCACCCAGGAGAGGCTGGGACAAGTTGTCCTCCTCTCGCAGAGCCATCAGCCAGATGTGCTTTGCCCAGTGCTGTGCCTATTTCTTAAGCTTTCTTGGTTTTTTCCTCCTTCCCAGTGCCCCCAGAGCCAGCTGCTGGGATGAAGGAGGGGCTGAAATGCTTTGTTCCCTGTGGGATTCAGACTGAGGTGTTACTCCCCATTGAGCCCACCCTTAGCCTCGCTGCATATTTTGGCCCTGTGATGTCCGTGCCCATCCCACAGCCGAAGCCCACAGACAAACCCCAGGAATTTGGATGCACCCCGTCCCCACGCCAGGGCTTGCCCTGCTGGAGGGGCTGCTTCTGAACCCAGTCACAGGAGGGCTGGGGGAATAGAGAGGGCTGGGGGAGGTGTGGAAATGAAAACAGAAACAGAGCTCCAAGGGAGGAGGGGGGGGAGATACTTGTTTTCCATCCAGATGGGGCAGGAATGCCTTGGAGTGCCCCCAACAGCAGCTGGAGCCCAGGGACTGCCTTCACCCCCAGCTCCCGCCCGCACGCCTCAAATCCTGGCAGCGTACAGCCTGTGCTTCCCTCCCACTCCAGACAAACCAGCCTTTATCTCCCCACTAAGTGGGCAAGAGGTGCCTCTTCCGACCAAGGCTGCCGCGGGCAGGACGCACAATGGCTCTTTGTAGCAGCTATCGAGGAAGCCGTGAGCCCAGGGAGCAGAACAGGTTTGCCTACAGGCTGAGCAAAGGCCAAAACCCTGCCAGCAGCAAAAATCCATGGATCTGAGTGTAAGAAAACCCCATGTCCCCTGTGATTTGGATGTGGGACAGCCTTAGCTGCGAGCCTTGGAATTCTCCTGGAGGTGGCTGAGATGCTGAGACTACACCATGGGACCTCACGTCTTCCCATGGCCCCCAGACCACACTTGTGGTGGGGAAGGACTAACATCTACTTAATTTGGAGCTGGAAAAGATCACACTCCTTTAGACAGCTTGGATGCATATTGATTTGACTGTCATGGTCCCAGGCTGTCGTGCCATGTCAAAGCAAGAGGTTTTGATAAGGCTGAAGCGATGAAAATGTAGAATTTTCCCTTCAGGAAAAGAATTCCCAGGACACTGATTTCCACCCTGTCTCAAGAGTGAGGCGGAGTGCCCTCCCTCAGCCTTTCACAAGGCAGAGGATTTCACTTCCCCAATCCCTTGTCCTCTTCTGAAACTCTGGATTTAGCCTTTGTCAGGGATGTCAGAAGTTCTTTTTGTACTACTGTTGTAATTACATTTAAAATGTCCATAGAATCAGGACTCTGGAAACTAAAATAAAGCTGAGCAATATGGTTGATGGAGTGGTATCACCCACCTGCTGCTGTCCAAGAACTCCCATGGGCTAGATGGGCTACACGATCTTAGAGGTCTTTTCCAACCTCAGTGATTTAATGATTCTTTGATTCTACCATGTCTCAACAGAACCCCAGAACAGCTCAATTCCAGCACCCACCCACCTTCATCAGCATCACCCCCCAAGCTTTGATCCTTCAACCACCAACATCAATATCTATGAAACAAATCCCCTTCCCACCTGCCTGGGATGTCTCTGGTACCGGGATGGCCCCGGGTACAAAGCAGGGGATTGGGATATCTGGTTTCTGTTTGCAGCCCACACACAACCCAGAAACACTGAGAGACGTTGCTCCTGGCATCAGACCCACCCAGGACTTTATGTGGCATTGTCACTCCCACGAGCAGGTCTGCAGCCCAACATTCCAGGGCAGCCCCTGACAGCCACAAAGGGCTTAGAGTTTTTTGGCTACAAGCAGTGTCCCAGCACTGCCAAGAATGATCGTCACTGCCAAATCTGCAAAATCTGCCTCTGCCGGGCTCCTGCCAAGAGCAGTTGGCAATCCCCATCTGTAGGGCAGGGGCCAGTCCCGGCCAGGGATGCTGTGGTCCTGTTGCCTTCTGGAGCAGAAATAAGGTTTTGTGTTAAACAGGTAGAATTCAAAATGAAGAAATTTAGAATAAATGATAGGACCATCACGGGAACCCATTGCTCAGCTCAGGTGAAATTTGCTCTTATAGTTCTCTGAAAGTGCCCAAAGGGTAAAGATTTAAGGTTACCCCTTTAGAAACTGTGACCCTCAGTATAAGAAACCATATATTCTGTATGTGATTCTTCCAATCCCAAGAGAAAAATCAGGGTTTCATTTTAAACCTCACCTCCTAGCTCTTCTGCTTCCCATTCTGCCAACTCACACCTCTTCACAGCCCACTGTGCTCTTGGAAGTGAACCCAGAGGAGCTCTCCCAGACATCAGATCTCCCCAGCCAAGATGTAGGTGACCCTGTTCATTATGGGGAGCTGGATCAGATGATCTTTAAGGATCACTTCCAACTCGATTATATGATTCTATGCCCTCCAAATGCAAGCCCTCTCCTTGCAGAGGCTCAGTGCAGACATGGGGCTAGGAGCCTGGGATCAGGTTGTGAGGTGCACGCACGGATTGTACCTGGGCTGATCCCCTGCTCCCTGCCCAGCTCCTGCCTGGAAATGAGCTGGGTCCGTGCAGACAGAAGCAGCTCAGTTCTCCTCTGGCAGCTTTCCCAGTGCAAAGAAAAGGATAAAAAAGGAGAAAAATATTATTTTTAAACAAGTCTGAAAGGAAAGAGCTGTGCTGAGAACAGGTTAAATATTTCAGGCTCGGTCCTCCCTCCCCCAGAATCGGCAGGATTCCCATGTCAGTACTGAAGGCAGTGCAGGAGGAGAATTACCCTGCAATGCAAACTCATTGGTTCCAGGGATCTCCTCTTGCTGTGCAGCCCCAGGGCTGCCCAGATGGGAGCTGCCATTATAACATGTGGCACAGTCAGGCTGCAGGGTTGCCACCAGCCCCACTGCATCCCCCCAGGCCTCTGGGATCAGGGGACGTGCGGCAGCCATTCCCAGCACCCCACTGGGCCATCCCAGGTGACCCTCTGCAGCTCATTTTTCTGTTTGCAAGAAGTTGGTGTCGACCCTGGGCTCCTTCCAAAGCATTTGAAGCCCGACAAGCTTCCAAGTGTCACTATTAGAAACGGACCCACTTTTGGCCCTGGTTATCCAGGTCTTGGTTCAAATGCTGTTAAACTTTAAGTGATGTCCTGAAGACCTGTTGGTTTCCCTCAGACCAAAGGACACAACGGAAGCGAAGTGTGGGCTTAAACCAGGCTTCCAAAGGAGGTGAATGGAGTTCAGCATTCCTGACTCAGGATGTGGGTACGTGCCCAGACCCCTTCTGAAATCAGGACGTGCAGATAGCACGGCTTCACCTGGCTGGGTGAAGGCCTGAGACAGCTCCGTGCCCAGCTTGGCTCGGTGTCCTGGATGAGATGTCATGTTTTCCATTAAAGGAGCCATTCAGGAAACGATGACTCGGAGCCCTCCCAGAGGTGGATGCTGTAAACAAGGAGGGATGTCCAGCGGTGCCAGGAATTCAGTGCCAGCAGCACGTCCTGACAGCGGTGGATGAGCACAGTGAGAGCAGCAGCCCCGAGCCCCTGAGCTGTGGGACTCTCTGAGTGTCTAAGAACTTGAGCTCTATTCTGTTTAAGCAATCCTCATCTCAAAAATGAGGTTATGGAGAATCCACCGAAAATCCCTCTGCGTTTCCTTAGCATGGAGGAAATGAGTGAGCTCAGCTCCGGCTCTCGCAGGGAGCGTGCCCTGCCAGAAATAGTTCTGCTTGGGCCAGCAAAGCTGTGCTTCCCAGGCTGGATGGGGAGACTGAGCGCTTTGCTGCTCAATTCCAAGGGGAGTGCTGCCAATTGCCAGCTCTGAAACCAGCAGCTTTGCTCCTGAGCTTGGAATCAACCCTGTGCGGACTGACCCGCGGTGCGACCGCTCTCTCCGCTCTGGATATAGCATTGAGAAAATGGCTGAGCCTCACCCAGGCTGAGGGTGAATTCAGGTGGAATCGCTTTGAAAGACGACTGCTTCTTCCTGGGGTCCATCAGCGTGACTGTCCCCACATCACAAACCCTTTCCCCCTCCCAGCAGCAGCAAGATCAAAGCAGATGTTGGCAGCTTGCGAGGTTCTCCTTCCTGAGCCGTGCAAAGTGACTTTGATTTTCCACGCTGTTCTAGCAGAGAGCGAGAGTGGGTATGGCTAATGGCAAATTTACCTGATGAACTGGAAACCACAGAGCAGTACATACATGCGTGTCAAATGCCTGTTTCAAATGAACATCCCGTGACTTCTTTTGATTCAAACGGGTATTTGTAAGTGAAAAGTGTTAATGTCTGCACGTCTCCTACAAAAACGAAGGCTGACAGAAGCTGGGGTTTGTGGGCGCTGGTTTTCAGCACGTCCAAATCTGCCCCACAGAGGTTTTTTGTTGCACGAATTGAAAAGTTTATAGCGAGAAGAAACAACAGAGCACACCTCCCCGCAGTCAGAGGTGTGATTGCATCACATGTAGACATCTCCAGGCTGGCTTTCTGCTAATTAGCTCTGGTAGCAGCAGCACTGATTGAGCAAAGCTAGCAGAGGGCCAGGCTGCAGACCCCACTTCGCCCCATATAGTTCAGGGGAAATTCTCCCCATGCATTACAATACCTGTTAGAAAAACACTCATATTTCTTCTCAAAAGTCAAACAAAATCAAAAAAAATCAGTTAAAAATGGAATCTGGAATGTCTTCTTAAGTAAAATAGGAGCTTCAGCATTCAAGTTGTTCTAGGGGATGTGTCGATTTAATCTGTCTCTCCATTACTTGATGGCATGTCGGAAATTGTAGTGCATAATGGAAGTGTCACTTCTAACAAACATGTCATAACATAATGGGACATGCCAATCTCTGATGGAATGGATGGAAGTTTAATACTCCTGGAGCTGATGCTTTGAACAACGGAAGGCTCCTACCTCATTTTCCAGACTCGAAAGGCTCCTGCCTGCATTGCAGCCAAGCAGCTCACCTTTCTGACAAAGCATGTGCAAATGCAGGGGTAGCAAATACCTGAGGAGGGGGGATTGCAGAAAAGCAGCCCCAGGGTTTGCTCAGCTTTCCTGCTCCAGTGCCAACATAAAGAACGGAAATGAAGCAGCTTAAAGCTGAGCTCTGGGCTTCAGCCACTGCACCAGTTCCCAAGAAGGGTCTCTGGCCAGAGATCTGCTCTCAGCCCCTCTCTGCCCATCCCAAGGACGTGCTGCAGGGATGCTGTTTGCATCTGCAGTCCCTTTATACATCCAATCCCATGTCCGGGCAGTGTTATCTTTCTGGCATTCCAGAGTGCTGAGCTCTGGCCTCAAGCAGCCAGAGGAATTTGCTCCCCTAGCACTAATTTCTCCTTTCCCCAGAAGAATCCCATGGGACAGCTCCTCTTGTGCAATGAGGACGGGCTGGTGTCCTGCCAGTGCTCCTGACCCATGCTCTGGGCTCTTTGGCTACCTCCTCATTGGGGCTGGATGGTGGGGGAGTGGTGATGGGGTCGTGGTGCTCCGTCTGCAATGGGGCTGGGTGTTAGAGTTGTGTCTACGCGGTTATAGTGCTCCACCTGAAGTGGAACTGGGTGATGATGGAACAGTGAGAAGGTCCTGGTGCTCCATCCATGCAGGGCTGGATTATGGAGAGGTGGAACTCCATCCACGGTGGGACTGGATGATGGGTTGTGGTGCTCCATTCATGTGGGGCTAGATGGGGTCACAGTGATGAGGTCGTTGTGCCCCATCCATGGCAGGGCTGGGTGATGGGGTCATGGTGATGGGGTCATGGTGCTCCATCTATGGTGGGGCTGGGTGTTTGGATTTTGGAGCTCCAGCCATGGTAGCAGCTGAGACAGACTCAGGAGCAGCAGCTTCTTCTCCTTCCCACCCTATACTGGTCCCCAGGTTCACACCAGCTCATTCAGAGACAGACCTGTGTCAAGACCTGGCTGAGATGTGTCACACCTTGGTCCCTTGCTACCATCTTCCCACCACTTTTAACAACAGAAGGGAATGTTCCTCTGCACATAGCATAGCTCAGCTGCAGGGCAGAGCTGCAGCCATTTCATCATGGATTCAAGGGGGGAATAAAAAACCCACGCATACAAGAGCAAAGAGTTTGAAAAAATAAAAATGTGGGGAAGGGATTGAGAAGGTTGAGGACTAAAACCAGGCTAATTGCTTGGGGTTGGGAGGAGGCGCAACCACATCTGCTTACTGCAGGGCTTTCTGCTGCTCCGTCTGCTGCAGTTGCTGCTGGACGAAGAGAGGCTGTGGGACACACGGGGTTGTGGGGCTGGTGAATCATCCTGGGCAAGCTTTTTGTTGACAAGAACACCGTGCTGACAAAACAGCCCATTTTCCCCAGTCTAACCTCGTCCTTATCAGCCGTTGGTTGCAGGAGTGTTGGCTGACACTGGATGGTGGCAGACGCAGATTATTAAGTTGTTGACAGAAAGCTCATCCACTTTGAACAGTTCTCATTGCGGGGAGCACCCACCACGCAGGCAGCTCCTGACAGGCTCTCAGCAGCCAGATGCCATGTGTCGAGTGAGCATCCTCGAGAAACACACTCCCATTTCTCCCCTGAGCACAGTTAAGGTCTCTGAAATGGGAAATGGGAATGGCGAGGCAAGGGGGTTGATTTGGGTGGATGAAAGGAGGAGCAATGCATCGTGCCTTCATGGACTGGGGAAACCCACTGGTGCTCCCCACCTGTTGGTTTGCCAGACGATCACAAGGAAGCAGCGAGAAGACCCCAAGCCCCATGACACAGTGCTGGGAAGCTCCAGGTTTAGCTTTGATGCCTGCCTGAAAGATGAAAAGTCTTAATCAAAGCCAAGAGCATGTAAAACAGCAGACTCTAAAATAATTGGGCACTCCAGCTTTCTCAAGGAAGTGCAAAGAGGAGGATTACTGTGACTCAGGGAGCCAAATGTATGAGCTTTAATCTAAGTGGACTCAGCCTCTTGCCTGCTGTGGGAGTGTGCTGCCCTCTGCTCCTTCTCTTCAGTGGCATTACAGCTGCCATGGGCACTCCTGGCACTTTGGCCACATGTTGCCTGCACGCCTGCTTTTATGGCAGGAATAAGCCCACCTGGGGAGCCCCAGTCCTCCACTTCATTTCTCCCTGTTTAATGGTTTCAAAAGGTTTCTGCCTGCTGGGCTGAAGGAGGCTGTGAAAGGTTTTAAATTGGTCGCTGCTGGTGGGAAGGGGACAGGTCTGGGCATAGACACCGTCACTACAGCAGTGACCCATGTTCCAGGGACCAGGGACAGCCACACATACCAGCCACAGATGGGGCACAGAACAGGGCAGCAGTGGGGCAGCGGGATGAGGGAGGGCACGGGAGAGGATCGTCTTTAAGAATGGAGAGACAAAATGTTCTTGCTCAATGCTGTAAACAGCCCTGAAGTGTTTTGAAAGACTCTGTCGATACAAATTACTGAGAAACAAGACACTGGAATTGCAAAAGAGGAGCCCAGCTGGAGGAAGGCTGCTCTCAGAGAGCCTCGCTGCTGATCCTCGGGCACTCAGCGAGCCCTGCACTGCGCTCCTCGCCCTCCTGCATGCCTCTCTATTCTTCCCCTCTCACAAGAAGGAGATGCATCAAGTGCTCTGCATGAGATGAGTGCATTAAAACATCCTTCAACCTTGGCCCCAGCAGCTGTACAAGCAGAGGGAAATTACCAGCGGGTACCCAGTGCTTAAGAAGGATGAAACGGACAGATTTCTCCCAGCCCCACTTTACCTGGGCCCCAACCCCAAAACAAGGCGAGTCCCTGCTGCCCCTGGATGGAGCCCCACCAGTGGCACCAACAAACTGGGGCAGCTCCGTCCTCCACCACGATGTAAACACGCTGGGACGGTGGCAAGCCAAGCGGAGAGATAATATTTTTCTTAGTTATTAGCTCGGTATGAAATCAGAGCAGGAGTATACACTCAAAGAAAGTCTTGGCGGGTGCTAATGAGGGTTTCAGGTGGGCTTTTAAAATTTAAATAGAAAGCTGAGAAAAGGATGGATTCCAACAATCCTCCCTGGGATGAAAGGGCTCAGTGCTCCCCCAGCTCAGCACCGGCAGGCAGAGCTGCACGGAGGGGTTTAGCACTTTGTTCTGCTCCTGCCAACACTGTGAGATGCTCAGTGAGAGCTGCACGCACTGCCATGAGTGGGGGTCTGCACGGGGTTTGGGGTTTGCACCCAGGATGCACGCAGGGCTGGAGATGTCTCCTAGTGCCTACTCTGTCACCATCACCTCCACTTTCTCATGCACCCCAGGGCAGAGCTGGGGAGGCCCCAGCTCTGGGATTAGGGGTGATGTGTTTGGGGATGGGAAAGGGGGACTGAAGCACTCAGCTCAGCTTGCACCGAGCATCTCTCCCAGCAGCACGAATGAGGCACCGAGCAGCGTTTTGGCTGACGTCTCTGCCTGTCAGCATTCAGAAATATGAGACGATGGACGGCTCGCAGGAGCAGAACTAACAAGCCAACAAATCAGGCCGCTGCCATCTCCTCCGCCCCTCTCTGTCTGGTTCAATAACAGCCAATGGGGGAGGCTCCCAGAGCTGCTGAATGGCTCGATAACCAGGAGCCAAAAACATTCAAAACCACACGTCTAAATTAATTCATCCCAAAGCATCCGCAGACAGCCAAGGGGGGGGCGGGGAGGGAGGAGGTGGAGGAAAAGAAATAGAAGAAGGAGAAACGACTTGGCTTCTTTTCAAACCCTTTCTAAAAATGTTGAAAGAGTTTGGCAATCCTGATAAAAACCCCGTGCAGCAGTTGCCCTAATTTCTCCAAGTACCATCACCGAGACACAGGCGACAGGATGGCTGTGGCATGTAAAATCAGGGCAGAAAAAGGGTGAGGAAAAAGGATGGGTGTCAAAACGACAGCAGCAGGATGGCAGGATGGAGCTCTGTTCTTGGTCCCCACCGATCACCTGGAGCCCCCTCCCAGCTCTTCTGCCTTTGTGCCCTGTGCCCCCGGTGCTGTCCCACCCCAGAGAAGGAAGAGGACGATGTAATACTGTCTGCTGGAATTAAATTCTACAGAGCCTCGAGGAGAGGCATGTGAGCACGAAAGCAAAGCTTTAGTATGCGGGGTGAGCCTGTAGTGCAGAGCAGAGAACGTTTTTTCTTTCAGCAGCATGAAATCCAGGCAGGAAAATGCTGGAGCATGCCAGCTCAGCCTTTGGGACCTCTCCCAAGGAGGTGAGGGCAGAGCTGGCACCGTGAGATTGCTGCAAGCTGTGGGCGATCCCATCAGGAGTGCCTGTTTGGGGTTCAGTATTTGTGACAGAATGTTGGTCAGCACCAGAGCCGTGCTGCACAGACACAGCCAGCTCACCGTGCCCAAAGCAAAGTTTTTTGTGTTGTCTTTGAAGCTGACTTCCTCAATGTTGGAAGTTGATTTCATCAGTGTTGGAAGATGACTTCTTCAGCATTGGTCCCAAGGATCCCTGTCAGCCCTTTCCAGCTTGGGATATCCTATGGTTCTATGAACTGGAAACTCTGGAAATGGGGTCCGTTACAGATTTCAAACTCCATACCTAATTATTAAAGGTTTCCAAAATTAAACACGATGCTTGTTGGCTCCACTCCTGCTCTGATCTCCCAGCTGTTGACCGATGGCACCTCCAGGGCAGCACCTGACCCCAGCACACGCTCGGGGTTTCTCATCTGAAAGGCAAGTTCTGATGCAAGCAACACCACATTTAAGGACTGCAGCCCATCAAACCAACAGAACGTCCAAGGGCAAAAGCATTTTTGAGTCATCCCGAGTCTTACAGCGATGTATATAAATAATTGTACAGGCTAAAGCTAACGACTGAGTGCAAACACTCCCACTGCTGCAGAACTTGGTGACATTCAGCCAAAAGGTCAGTTTTCTCACGATGGTATTTGCATTCTCCATCTACATACATTAAAAGAAAAGCAAAGGAACTGAAAGGGGCAGATGAATGGCCTGGAAATGCTGACAGGTCCCTGGTTTCAATGGGGCCATGCATTTGTTTCCCTCCCTTTAACTGCTAGGGCTGAGCAACAAAGCATCTCCCCAGGGTGCTGGGTCTTTTTCTCCTCTGTCCAAGTGCCCCTTATTGGGAGCAGCACACCCCACAGTCCCAGCAGGGCACCATGGGGCTGCCATGGAGCCCCATGCCTGCCGCAGCTCTGGGGCAGCAATTTTAATCCTGGAAAGAGTTTGAAATAACAAAACTGTGCCATCAGCTCTATTAGGATATGTAATGTTTTAGGAAGCCCAATCTCAGCAGTAGTTGAGCACATTGGAAGATCACACCCCACCTGACTCCGGGCTTTGGGCAGGATGAGCAAGGAGCAGGGATTTTGTGTCTTTTGGAGCTGATGTTGGTTATCTGGGGAGAGTGAGGAGGGAAGAGGTGTTAGGAAATCTCTCTGACTCATTCTTCAAACTTGCTCAGTCAAAACATCTGTGGCATGTAGCGTGCTCTGCCTGAGGGATTCCTCCCCCAGAGCCCTATTTGAGCTGGAGAAGGAACGGCTCCAGAAGTTGAGACCTAAGTATAATGATGCACTGTCCCTTTGGTCTCCAAGTGTGCATCACATAAACCTCACAGCTCGGTGATACAGGACATGAGTGACATCTGTACCGGTGGAGATGGGCTCAGTCAGAGCCGTGCTGCAGCCCGAGGCGTGCTGAGCTCTGCGGCCGCTCCGAGCACATCTCTGCTGATGTTGGAGGCATTGCAGACTGAAGTTTGTTTTGATCAGGAAGAGGAAAGATGCAGCAGGCACTAACCCTGGGAATCCCGTCCTTGCGGTCTGGTGAAGGGATCAAAGCTGGATCACCTCCTCCTTGCTCCCCAGGCTGGCACGTTGCTTGCTGCACTGATTCTGCACGCATTTGAAGTCCCAGCTCGGATTTTAACTACTGACTGTTTTAGCAGAAAGCAAAGAGCCTCAAGAGCAGCCAGACCTGGAACGAAGGCTGTGCTGTGATATTGCTGCTGGATCCCACCTCTCCCGCTGAAGGTTCCCACGAAAACTGAAGGAGATGCTGCCATAGGAAACTGGATCACTCCCTGAGCTCCAGCCCCCACCCCAACCCCATGCTGGCCAAGGGGACGGCTCCGAGCTCAGGGCGGAAGAGGCTACAGCAGAAATTTTCGGAGAAACACTGGATCCCCTCAAGTCACCAGCATGAGGCAGCCCCACGCTGCTCAGCCCTCCCCATACAGATGTGTCCAGTCCCATCAGTCCCGTTTAACACAACGAAGGTCGTTTTGTGAATCCAGACCTGTGTTTGTGTCTGTTCAAAAATCAATACAATAATATCGCGCTTTTGGCAGGCATTGTGACACTCCAAGGATGTGCTCAGAGTGGTTTTAAGGTCCTCCTCTGAACAGAGCTCTGCAAGTGCAAATTGAAATTGCTTTTAACGTTTTCCTGGGTCACGGGCGGACCAGCTCTGCTTTAGCATCCAGAAGATTCGAGTTAAGAGTTCCTTCTGCAGAGTAATCAAACATAGGCAACGCTCAGAAAGAAAACAGGAAAAGAAGAAACCGTGAGCATCCTTCCTGCATGGGAAAGGGGATGGGGGAAGGGGCCAAGCTGCAGAGCAGCCATCCTGCAGCTGCTGGTGGGAGAGACTGCATTGCTGCTGCATCACCTGCAGGGCATGCAGCTAATTAGCAGCCCCAAATGGCTCTGCTGCACAGAAGTGTTATTGACTGAATAAGAGCTCAGGAAAACGGCCCAATCTCGGCGAAGGTAACCTCCTTTTTTCTAAATGGTTAATCTCCAGCATTAGAACTAGCGCGTTAAAGGAGGTTTAGGACAATTTAATAGGTCATAAAACTTTATGGTCCCAGTTGAAATTGGAGTGATAACTCTGGAGTGTAAAGCTATACTTTGCTAAATGCCTCCCTTAGATTTTTTTATTTCATCTTATTATTGGAAACTTAACATCTGCTACAGCAAAATAAAACGGAACAATTTTCGCTGCTGAGAGACACGAGCATTCTGCTTCTCTTCATTCTGTTTATATGTTTATTGCTTAAAACTTTGGCATCAGTATTATCCTTGATTATTAAGACTTCAATCACTTCGAGGAAGGGAGAGAGGAAATAATCCAAAACAGACCCGTCTCCAATCGAACCTGTGAGCGGGATGGAAACCAAGGGGAAGCGGGATTGTAGGCATCAATATTGCCTGGAGTCCTTTCAAATTTCAATTACCGAAATTTCCTCGGCCAAATTTGCTCCGCTGCGTGAAGCAACGTGCAAATTGGCACCAGAAGTGCAACAGGGGATCTGCAGGGATCCTCCTTCCTCCCAGTGGTTCCCTCCCAGTATTTCTCTCCCAGTGGTTCCCCAGGCACACGGTGGCCACAGAGCTCCAGCACCTCCCACTGAGTCACCCCAGGGACCCCCTCGCACCCCCAGTCCTCTGCCTCAGCCTCTGCAGAAAGCTCTGCTCCTTCCATCAGGCATCATTTCGGCCACGAGGAGATCTTCTGCAGGGAACAGCACCTACCCCTTCCACGCCGTCCCCTTAACTAGTGATTAGGATAATGCAGTATTGGAACAGCGAGGCGCAGATTTAATTAGTTGTGTTTTATTGGTGTAACTAAGGAGAAGGCCCCTGGACTCTGCTGGAGGAAAGGGATCGATACTGAACATCTATTTTCACTAGAAAACAATCGCAGCTGACGGCCGCCAGTGGGGCACGGTGATGGAGTGGCCCTGAGCCCCACTGCCACCGAGGGGAAGCACAGTGCCTGGACATAGGGTCGATATCAGCACAGCGGATCTGGGTATTCTCAGATAGCGTTACAGAGCAGCTAATGGGAGCTGACACATAGCTATGGGGAGCTGGCTCCCATTGCTCAATTAACTCATTATCTTTTAAGCTGTTCTGACTCAAATGGGGAATAGTAGCAGAGGGGCAGGTTTCTTGCATCTCTTTGCTTTTTTTGGTGAGTTGTTCAGTCTGTTTCCCAAGCAAGACCTTCCCCACAGCTCCCCAGCTGCATCACGGCACGGCTGCGGCATGGTACAGGAGCATCACTGCACAGCTGCATCACGGCACACTTCTTCCCATTCTGATCCTCCCCGTCTCCAGGGTGGAGCTGCACATTTGTTGGCTCTCCCAGCCATTCTTACGGAGATATCACAAGAAACGTTTCCTTCTTGGCAGGGCCGATGTGTGCGCAAACTTGTTGTTATTTACATACTTGCTTCTTCCTATGAAGATGTCCCATCTGGGCACACTTAGAGCACTTCATATCAGCGCCAGTGAGTCAGCACATGCTGTATCTTTGCATGGCATATTAATACCACCAGCCCGTTCCCAGTCCCTCTCCCTCTGCCCTACCACTGCTTGCCTTCCTATTTTCCTGCCTGCAGAGAGAAAATGTGACCTCTGCCCATGGTGGAGCACCCCCAGGTGATGCTGCCCAGAGGAGGAGGAGGAACCACACTGTGAGCACGGCCTCCCCGCAGCCCCACAGAAGCAGAGCTGCTCACGATGCTTAATGCTCTCCAGTATGATTCCGTCTACAGAGATCACTCAGGCTTTGATAAGATCATAGCAGGAGGACAGGAGGAAATTGCAGCCTTGCCCAATGCTTGAGATTACGCTGCTGAACTTGCTGTATCTGGGACATTATAGCCCAGCTTTAATAGCATCATATTAAGCTGAGACAATGCAGCCCTGTGACCTTGCAGTGCTTGATGGCCATATGTGCTATTTTAATGAAAAATTGGGACTTAAGTAAATGGCTGCCTATTGGCAGAGGGCTGCTAACAGGATCTCACTCAGGAAGGCAGGGGAGGAATGGGGCTGTAATGGCCATCATCATCCCTCTGCCGGTGACCGTCCACCATGGGGTGGAATGGGTCCCCTCTGGAGGTGGACATCAACTGCTTCCACCATATTCAGGTGCACTGAAGCCTCTAAAGCACCTCTCCTGTGCCAGCATACCCCGGTGAGCAGGGAGTCAGGACAGGCTTCCTCCCCCGGCGAACTGAAGCTGTCAATATCGATAGCCCCTTCCTGCCAGGGCTTTTTAATGCCCTCTTATACTCAGAAGCGATTAAACGCACCCATCATTACTAACCTGCAAAGTAAATGTGTCCTAATGGGCAGGCGAGCTGCGCCCGCGCCAACAAATCATTTCTAATGAATAGCACCTGGCACATTCATCACCGCTCCATGCCAAAGCAAATCCATCTGCGTTAGCCACCGTGAAGAGCCAGGCTGGGCTCGCGCCGGGCTCGGCAAGGTTTGGCTCGTGGTGTGAGCTGGGCCAGCTCCGAGCTCTGCAGGAGTGCTCCTGGAGGAGCAGCACTGCTCCGTGCACAATGGCCAGAGGTCCCTCGGAGCGGCATGAAAGGCTCTAAATAGAAACCAGCGCTTCTCCTCGCGCGCACACAATGCTTTCCTGACCCTCCCCTGACCTCAGCCTCAAATCTGGGGTTCACAGCCCCAGCCTTGAACCCAGCTCTGTTTTTTCATGTTTGGCCTCTCTATTTCCTGAGGTCAGGCAGCCCACCGCTCCATTAGCATGAAGCAACTCAGGGCTCATTTGCCAAAACTGACATCCTGGGAAAGTCCTGATGAATTTATGAATTAGAGGCTGCAGATTGCCAGTAAAAGAATTAAGGACTTGCTTGGTTTTGTTTTGTTTAGTTTTTTTGAATTATTATTATTATTATTTGCAGGAAATCAGCTGGGATGCTGCTGTCTTCCTTTTCCATCAGCCTTGAACGCTGCGTCAGCAGCAGTTTGCTTTCAGAGAGGAAAAAACACCTTTTTAAAGGTTTGTTGCTTTGTTTTCAGAAGGAAGGGCCGGAGGAAGGCAGCGGGGCGAGGTGCTCCCACCCTGCAAGGTGGAAGAGGTAACGTTTATATCCCATAAATCACACGTCAAGTGCCCGCGAGGAGAGGTCATTAAACAGATATATGAGGCAAGAGGCAAAGTCCATCCATTTCGGGAGATGCTCCCGGTGTCAGCAGCTCTGCAGAAGCCTCCGGAGCACAGTACCCCGCCAGAAGCTCCCACAATAGTCCCTTATTTACGCCCTCCTCTACTTATTTGACCACATTTTCTTAAGTAACTTGCTGGCTTCCCCCCGGCAAAGCTGGCAATGGGGAGATGGAGTGGGAGCAGGACGGATGGAGTGATGGATGGGGGCCGGAGATTAATCATCAAACCAGGAGCTTTCACTGGGAGTCATGTGGAAAATGCAGCTTTGGAAGCATTTGTCTTGGTCCCACCAACAACAAGAGGGGCTGCTCCCTCTCCCTTTGTCTCTCACCCCCTTTCCTCCCTCCCTCCTTCTCCCATTTTGGCTTTTTGCACCCAGTTCCGCAGATTAAAACCTTCTCCATCCTTTACCTGCTCCAAGCAGCTCCTGTGCTGCCTTGATTTATGCCTTGTTTATCTCAGGCTTCAGCAGAAAAATAACGACCAGATCATAAAGAGTGCTGAGCAGCTATTCACATGCCACAGCCCTGCTTTGGTGCCTGGGCACGGAACAGAGCAGGAGGAGGACGAAATCAAACAGTTCCTCTGTGCGTTGAGTCAGCACTTTGGTGGGCAACGTGGTGGACAGGCTTCCTGGGGTCTTTATGGGGGAAATGCCCTGGGCACCCGCTGTGCTCAAGCATTCTCAGCAGGATGCTCTGCCCCATCCCCTCGAGGATCCCCAGGCAGGAGACAGGAAAGCCATGCTCCAGCCTTCAGCCACCTCAGGGTGCTGAGTGCTGCAGCATCCGGACCCCAATGGACCTGTGGGGCTTCACCCATAGCAGTAGGGTTCCAAGTTTACCATAGCATTGGGACCTACATGTTTCCATTGATTGCTGCCTGCAGGGACAACACAGAGCTTCACTAACTGCACACTTCCCCATCCCTATGCCATCTGCTTAAAGGATCGCCATTAACGCAGGCGAGGAAGGACCCATTGTTTACTACACGAAGAGGGAAAAGGGACAGTTTTCACTGCCAAGATACTATTTTTATTCCTAATGGAGATCCAGCATGGCCAGCGAGGTGCTGCTGCGTGGGAACAGCAGGTTGGTCTCAGCCCAAACCGGAGCACGGGGACATCGGTGGCACCACAGAGGAACTGACAGCTGGGATGTGGGGACCAGCTCAGGGAGGGGATGGCTGGGATGGGCACACTGCTGTGCTCAGTTGGATGGGAAGCAGAGATGCAATCCAGCACAGGACCTGCAGCGTGGAGGAGGGAGAGCAGCAGTCCCTCTCGGCTTTAAATAATCCTAAAAAATATATCTATGTCTACAGACTGCCTGCTGGCTCCTTCCAATGAGCAGTGCGTTTGCCTGGGGGGGGTGGGGGGGAGGGGGGGATGCCTGCTTATTGCTTATTAACCCCCCTGCTCCGGCACTGAGCCAGCAGCTCGCACGGACGGCAGCAGCCGAGGGCTCTCCGCCGCGCGCTCTATAAATACGTGTGCATGACAGATCTGGCACCGAGTATTCCTGTAAGTGATGTCATCTTTGAGAAGTTACTTAGCAACGGTGGAAAATGTTTTGGAGGCTCTAATTTTTCAGTATGGTGGAGGCTCGTATTTGCGCAGCGCAGCTAATCAGCTCGCTGGCGACTCCGCCGCGATGAGCTCATTTTCTTCATCATTATTTTATGTGAATTGGGCTTTTAGCACTAAAGAGGCCACAAAGATTTAATTCAAAAAATGCGATTGCTTTATGTTTCCAGGGTATCATTAACATGGCATCGACGCAAATAACCATGGTAACAAACTGGTAATTAGTACATATATGGCACTTGTTATTAATACAGAAACAGGACAAGTTCCAAATCAGCGCAGATTACAGTACATTATTACCATAGTAATTACCTGCAGTAACACACACAAATTGAACTAAATGGCCAATTGAACTAGAGTGAATGGCTTTTTATTCCAGTCCCTAAATAATGTGCATTCTTGGCTGAGCAGTTCAAGGTAAATAAAACTGGTTTGGATTTATTGCCAACTTTTTGCCTTCGCTTGGGGAAGGGCTGCAGATGGCAGGAGTCAAGAACTCCCTTCGCCGTGCACACACTGTGATGATTGTAGGGACTGAGCCGGCCCCGACTCCTGCACAAAGACAAAGAGAGCAGAAGTTTCTCCTTTCAGTCTTAAAGAAAGTGCAGAAGCACTCCTCACCGAAGCACTCTGCTCTTAGACTCTTCCTCCTCCCCTCCCCATCTTTATTTGCGCTCTTTATCTGCACGCTTCCAGCAGGCACAATGGAGAATCATTGTTCTCTTATCGGGTCCATCTCTCATTGTGCTTTACGTTTCTCAACCCGTAAGAAAATTATTATTTTAGCAGGCAAGCTTTTAATTACGTTTCGCTGTATTTGCTTTGGCTCTCGCCGCATGGAAAATCTGCTCCTTTTAACAACTATCCATTTAGTGCGGTTCTGATAAAGCCAAGCTGCCTGCAACTCGGTTTTATGCAATCCCATCTGGATTCCCCATCCTCTGTCCGCATCCCAAGCCCGGAGCCGTGCCAGCACTCAGGGCCAAAGCCCACGTACCCCAGCGGCAGCGCTTCTCTTCACCACTTCAAATTAACGCCCATTAGGGCTTATTTCCATAACGCTCTTCCTACGCACCCGCAGCAGAGCAGCACCTGAGTTCAAAGCAGGGGGTGAGCCTTGTTGCCATGCCAGTTTAGCCCAGTTTGGGTTCTTTGGGGTGGTTTTGCCCATGGGAGCCAACAGCAAGGTGCTCCCCACCCATGCCCTGTGTGCTACCCAAGCCTGGTGTGCCAGCAACAGCACCGCCTGCTGCTCTAATGCCCACTGACTTCCATGCAATGTCCTATTTTACCCTAAAAACGCCCAGAAAGGACAGAATGGAGCTTTATTTTCTCTCTCCCCCTCTCCTTGTTGCTGTTTTGTTTTGCAACCGTAGCTGCTGTTGCCATGCTATCGCCTTTTGTTGCTATGGATTAATACTGAGGGTTTTTTTACTTATTTTTACGTGTGTCCTGGGAACATGATTGCTTAATTTGCCCTGCAGGTCTGTAGGGCTGACAGGCATTTCCACACTGTCCCAGCTCTCACCTTATCTTCTACCAGCTCCGCGCTGCTTGCGGGGTAAATACCTGTGTAAATGTTCACCAGACCGGTATTTGCCCCACTGAGCACAGGGGACAGCATGTTCCTGCTGCCCACCCCACTGCAGTGGGATTGGTTTCCACCTGTCCCATAACAGCAGCTCAGCACTGTGCCATGGCAAGAAACCTGGGCAGCGGGGAGGGCTCCAGCTGTGTGACCCCAAACCCAAAGGGGTTTGTCCCATTTCTGAGATCTTAGGGAACTAACTGTTACTTTTGCACTGGGATCTCCACAACGACCACTGAGCCCTAATGCACTAACGAATATGGATGCGGGGGTTGGCCTCTTCCTTCTGTAATTAATACTGTCGCCGTCCTAGAGGCCATCTAATGAGCACTGCTCAGACAGATATCCCCCCTGAGCCGCGAGCCAGCGGTTCCCATTTGCACACATCAAAGGGGAGCGGGTGACATCACGAAGATCACAGCAAACATCAGCTCTGCCTGTCTGGGGGGAGAAAAAAATAGCTCCTTGCAGATCCACAGCTGGTGGGTCTTCTAATTGCACAAGGGCCGAAGGAACATTCCAACCATAACATCCTGCAGCCTCCCCGCCACCAGACAACACGCCTTTTATTAGCACAGGAATGTGTCTTTAATAAACTGGAGGTCTTCAGCCTGGGAGAAGGGTCGGGTGCAGCAGCAGGGTGCTGTGAGGGTGCTGCGGCTGTGTCGGAACACTGCCTGCTCTGTTTGCCACTGCCTGGAGGAGTCCCTTGCTGTGGGATTTGAGGAAAGCAATCGAAGTAACAGGTCTGAAAGTCCTGCCACGCTGCAGTGCTCATAGGACTCTCCAACACCCTACAAAGTTTCATTCCTTGGTGCCCCAAACCCAGACCTGCACGCAGCTCACCCCCGATGGGTTTTGGAGCATTTTCCATATGACTACATTAAGGTTTTCTTTTCCAATTCCAAAACCATCACCACCTTCTTCATCAGCACGTGTGCATGATCCCACCTAACTCGGGATATCTGGAGGTTTGATTCAGGGTTTTTCCTCTCCCTCACAACGGCGCCAGAGGAAATGCGATGCTGAGCAATTGCTCCCCAAGTAACAAATCTCCTGCATCATTCCCTCTCTGTTATTTATCCTGAGCGCACGGCAGCAAAGCAGTCTGAAGGAGTGTGATGTTTCTAGAGCCCTGAGAATGGATGTTTGCTTTCATCAATCCTGGAGGAGCCCGTGGGGCCGGGAGAGGTGCGGCGCGGGAGATGTGTTGTATTGATTGAGCGAGCGCCAGGACGTGAGGCATCAAACACCACCAGCAGATCACAGCCCGCCGGGTGCACGGGGCATTGCCAGCTTTGCTGTGCAGGTTATCGGGGTCAGGGGATTTCATTTTTCCTTTCCTACCCATGGGGACGAGAGAAGCGGGATCACTTTTCTCCTCCCTGCTCCCCCCATTCCAACTTCCCAGCTGTGCCCCCTCTCCAAAAGTGAGACTGCACACGATCGCATCTGACAGCTCTCATTCCTCGGGCGCTTTCTCTTCCCTTCCTCGGAGGAAGGAAAAAAAATATATCAAAGGTTTCCAAATGGGAGCACCTTCGGAGGCTGCGAAGTGCAGCTCGGAGCAGGGAGCAGAGGGCACGGGGATCCGATGCTGCCAGGGAATCGTTACAGTGGTTTGATGCTGTGCTTGCCTTGGGCTCTTGGAAAACGTTTGCAGCTTTCAATTAATCTCATTAGTTTGGAAATAGGCGGAGGGGCGGGGAGGAGAAATAATTTCACGGGGAATTCTCTTTAATGACTTTTTAAAAACATGTAATGGAAATCGGGGCTTGTGGGGAAGGTTTGACAGCACTGGGGATGCAGCAAGGGATGCTGATGGAAAGCAGGGGGCTGTGGGCAGCACAGGGACAGGAGAGGAGTGGGTCCCGGGAGCTGCACAGCCCAGGAGAGCCCAACTTCCATCAGGGAGAGAGAATTCCATTTCCTTTTGCTGCTCTCCCGAGGCCGAATGTGCAAGCCTGGAAACGGGCAACAGCTCCCACAGCTCTCCATGCACAATGGAGCTCTGACCCTCCGTACCCCTGCATGTCTCCTTTCCAACTCCTGCACAGCTGCACCTCCATGGAAGAGCCCATTGCAGAGACACGGGGCAGCCCCCGCCAGCTCTTGTGTCCCATGCACCCCAACCTGCTCTGTGCACCCCAACCTGCTCTGTGCACCCCAACCTGCTCTGTGCATCCCAACCTGCCCCTCCCCCCCCTGTACAGCCTCCCCTTCCTTCCCCACCTCCTCCCTGGCAGAGCTCTGCCCTCCTCTCCAGCCTCCAGGCTGAGCACTTAATTGATCGGATTATCCCTTATTTACTAATTAGCAGCCTTGTACTCAGAGGGCAGGAGTGGGGCCGGCTGTGCTTTCCCTTTATACCTAAGCTGTCGGTGTTTGCCGGCTGCAGAGGCTCCGTGAGCAATTTGCTGTGATTCATTTGTGCCGTGCAGGACTGAAACTTGGCACGGTGCTTTCCTGGGAACGGAGCGTCGCAGCCGCCAGGAAGAGGCAATGCCAGATTCTGCCCACCTTTAACCAGCCTTATTTTTCCTTCTTCTGCACCACGGTTTGGATTTCTGCGGTGAAGTGTAGGTAGCAATGATAGAGGTCTAATGGAGAAGGTATTACCCAAAGGGTGGAAAGCGACTTTTGTCCCAAAGCACCAGGCTTTATATTCCTGCCACCCGTGCCAGTGCCTTCACTAAGGAGCACACTGTGGCTGAAGTGTGTCTCCATCCCCTGCAGCAGAACCTGTCAGCAGGAGTGGCCCAAGGGTGTAAGACACTCAAAGATCAAAGGTGGAGGAAGATCTTTGGGGGTGTGCTGGGTACATGAGATAACTGGGCAGGAAGGATGAACCGTTAGAAGGCTCTGCAAGGAAATGTGACTCGAGCTTCAGAGCCAAAGAGCAGCTCCTGTTGACTCACTGGCAGCCAAATACTTGTGTGCATTATTTAGAGCTGTCCCAGGGGCACGTACAAACGAACTTTTGCTACCAGAAGCCAGCTACAAAAAATAAAAAGTAAGCTTTTCACAGGAGAACATCCCAAAACATATGATTGCTGGTGCCCCCTGCGAGGGGGCAGGGGCACGGAGCTGGGGCTGCAGGATGCGGGACATGGGATGAGAGATGAGTGATGCAGGATGCCCAATGGCTGCAGGCAGGCACAGCTCCCTGCTGGCACCAGGCACGTCCCCCTGCTCTGTCTTTGTCCACTGCCAATGGATCAATTGTGCTCAGAGAGCTCTGGTCTGCCTATGTAGGTCAGGCAGGCAGAGCTGGCTCCACGGTCCGTGAGGTTCATAAAATGAACAAGGGTCCCCCCTTCTGCCTCCACCCAACCCCCTGATGTCCAGTCCTTGGCACAGAGCAGCTTTGGCTCTCTTCCTAGAGGAGCAGAGCATGTCTTCGAGGCTTTGGGCACGTTTGCAGCTCCTGGGCCAGCATTTTGCCCCATGCATCGCCCCGAGCAGTGTTCTCCCTGTTTGTCTCTGCAGGACCAGAGCTCTGTGCTGGGAGGGAAGGGGCAACATGACCCAATTCGTGGCTGTGTGTCGATCGTGCTGGCGTGGCTCCCGCTGGGCTCTGCGAGCAGCATGGGACTGACCCAGCTCCCAGCATGGGGGACTTCTCTGCACTGCAACAACCTGGGGTGGGCTTGGCAGCCGCAGGAGGAGGGAGATTTAGCACACCAGGCTGCTCCCCTGCACAGGATGGGAGCAGATAAGAGAGTGGCTGCCTAACCTTCAGATTTGGGAGCCTTTGGTTTTGGCCACCCAGTTTTGATTGCCTCCAGTAGCCTTTATCTCTCCAAAGGAAACCCAAATCCTCCTGAGACGTGGACTCACAAACATAGCAGGGGAAGAGAGAAAGCAGAAAATAAACATTTTCAAATAACAAGATATTTAGTTTAGAGCAAACTTTGCACTAGCTGAAGCCTTGACCTTGTGTTCTCTCCTAGGAACAAGCAAGAGCAGAGTGAGGATTCCATTATTTTGCCTGAAATTTGGAGTGGATCAACCCCCTGCTGTTCCTAGCTCCTGAAATGAGTGGCTAAAAACAACATGCATTTCCGGAGAATGAATTAAACAGCGAGCCTGAGTACTGACTGTATTTTAAGAGATGTTTATTTGTCCTCACTGCCGCTCTATAAAGAGTTGCACAAGGACTTATTAAATTTTAACCCCACATTGTTCCTGGGTAAACACTGCCCTTCACCAGCGTGCTGAGTGCCCAAACAAGAAGCAGCTCACTGCAGCTCGCAGCATCAGCACTGTGCACAGTCCCATGCTGCTCCTGCCTGGGCTTGGATGGCTGCTGGCTGTTCTTTCGGCGCTGGGGAAGGATGCTGCCCGATTGTGTTTTCTTTCTGTGCATGTTGTTGGGGCAGACAGCTTGTTCCTGGTTTCCTACAGAACTCCAAATGTCTTCTGCACCTTTCTGCCAAAGCTTGCTTTGTAAGTAGGCGGGGAAGACCTTGGTTTGCAGAAGGGTAGCCAAGCCAGTAATGTATGTCTGGGCTCCTGTCCTCCTTATTTCACAGCATGGAATGGGAAAAGGTGAGACACTGGGACTATGGGCCAAGGAGCTCGCTGCATCTCCTCAGCATGCCAAGCCAGGCTCCTCCTGCTCCCACCTCCACACCAAGGAGCCCTGATGAGGTGGGCAGCACCAAGCTCCGACCCTCAGCTGCCCTTCTGTAGACACTGAGAGCTTTCTCCTACAAGCAGGCACTGTGGCACAGCCAGGGCTACTGGTGATCATAGAGGAAAGTCTGCCCAGAGCCTCAGCAGTGAGAACCAACAGCACTGGTGCAAGAAGAACAGCCTGGAGCACTGTACTGCTGGATAAAAATACGGTTTTGCTGTTTGCAAGGGAAAAGCTGAGTAATCAGCATGAAAAACAAACCCTGGTGCCTCAGCGTGAAATCCAGCTCTCCTTGACTAATGAGGGGTCCTGAGAAGCCCCTAACTCCCTGTTTTTGGGGTGTTCCTCCTGCCTGGAGGGGATGCTGCTGCAGGACGTGAGATGCTGAGCAGGGTTCTCCAAAAAGAAGGATCTGCGCACTGCAGAAACATTTCTGTACTCATGTTTGTTCCCTCTCCCGGGTCTGGGCAGAATGTCAAAGCCTGCTCTGAGCTGGAAATATTTTAAGACTAGCACTCACTGGAGACTGAAACAATGGCAATTCTTTAGCTACTGAGGCTTTTATAAAAGGGCTTTTGACAGAGAGGCTGCTTAGGGGTTTTTTTGTTGTTGGTTTTTCTCCCGGAAAGCACTGTGCTAGCGTCTGTGTCCCTGTGTCTGTTCGTGCTCACACTTCTGGGCCCCTCGGTGGCAGCCTGGGGGATGCCCGCAGCCCTGCTCCCATGCCGCCAGCTCCAGCGAGGCACGGATCACACGGGATGCCATGCAGCCATGCAGGAAGAAGACATTTTAGAGTAAATGTCAGCTTTTGCGTTTCTGGGTTTGGGGCTTTTTTTAAACATGTGGGTGGGACTTTTAATGCCCGCATGAAGCCGAGACGGTTTCAGTCTCCGGGGCTTATCCAGAAGATTCACACAAACACTATGGAAAGTGTCTCTTTACTTAGGAGGATGAAATTTGACACTGCGGAGGTTTTAACCCGGTATTCCAGCAAGGAGCCTCAGTGGTTAGTGTGTCATATCTGATAAAGGCTCATCAGCCCTCCTTCGGGCACCGTTCAATTCTTATTTTCATCTGGCTCCTGTGCACGTTGTGGATACGCACTTGCATGCAGGCAAACCAGTGCAAAACCTCAGCTCTGATCTTCCCTGGACATGAGGTCAATAAGCAGGGAAAAGGATAAAGAAGTGCAGGACATATCCCATGACCACTGCCCTTGCGAACAGCCCAGTTCACAGCCCTGCTTGCAGAACAACGTGGAAAGCAGCCATACATGTGGCAAGCCTGCACAGGACAGGGGTGGGATCCCACCAGCAGCACTTCCCTGCCAGCCACAAGCCCACTTCCCCCAGCTTCACCACGCCTGCCCTTCCCGTGAGGTGTCCGAAGCCTCCTCTGCAATTAGTCTGCTTGCTGTTTGTTCAGGCGATGTGGATTTAGCTCTCCAGCCTTATGTGTAGTGTGTGTATAGGGAAAGATAGATTGCCGCTACTTTCCAGTATAAATCACATTCCTTACAACACTCCAAAGTAGCATTTTCAACCTCAGGGTGCTAATAGGATCCAGCAGGAGAAAGAAATGTCAGCTAAGTAGTAGGCGCTGTTTGGAGAGTGCAATGGAGCTGATCCGCAGCCCTGGGGCAAAAGGAGCAATCCCAGGGCAAAGGTTAAAGAGTTCAGGAGCACTTCAGCCTACTTAATTGCAACAGGCCTCTTACACAGCGCAAGATGGATGTCTCAAGCCAGGCAAGGCGGGCAGAGCAGGGCCAAAGCAGCGCATCTGGAAGCTGCCAGGCAGCAGGGGACATGCAAAGGGGACAGCCACACCAGGACCCCCAGCCACCAGCTCCATCCCCTCCTCCTCAGATGGGAAGGAGCATCAGTGCCACTGGAAAACGGGTTTTGCTGCAAGACGTCAGCACAGCTTTCACCCAGACAGATGGAAAACCCACAGTGAGACTAACACCAAGTGTCAAGGAAGGGTTTCGCACGTCCCCCCAAACTCGGAAGGAATACTTTAAGGGGAAAGAGGGGGAATTGGCTCTTGTTGCCATTCTTGTTGTTTTTCTCAGGAGATGTTTTCCAATTCCATTTATTTATTTATTCATTTTCATCTTCAGAATCTAAAAACCTCTTGTACCAGCCCCAAGGTGATTCCGCTGTGAAGGTGCCTCAGACAACAATTTTAGAAGAGTTTGGGCTTGTTTGCTGCAAAATGTCATCAGAAGCTGATGTTTTTTGCGAGGAAAAGATCTTTTGAAATATATATATTTTTATCTAAAGGAAAAAAAAAAAAAAGTTTAGAATAAAAATACTTCATTGAGCCCTCGGCGGCGAGCTTTATGTTGTTTCCCTGGTGATAAAAGCACAAGGCGCCCGCGTTCAATTCTTGCCTCGACCACAAACCCCCGCAGCGACCTTGGAAGAGCCGCTTCACTTCTGCTCCCTTCGCAAGGAGCTCTTCATCCGAGCCCTCTTTAGGGCTGCTCCCCCGGCACAGCAGCCGGAAAGCTTTCGTTCCACCAAAGCACCCCGCTCCCAGCCCCTGCCGTCCCATCCCGCCGGCCTTCCTTCCACCTCGCCCCCTCCGGGCCGCATCCCCGGCCTTGCGTAGATCGCGGCCCCGAGGCAGCGCGGCGCTGGCGGCTGCTGGGCTGCGGGTGCCCCCTGGTGGCGGAGCCGGGCTAGGCCGCGGGGCCTCTGCCTGGAGGGGGTGGCGGAGCAGTGCTCGCAGCGTGGCCGGGGTTGGACGGGACCTTGTGATCTTTTTTGTTCCAAGCCCTCCAGTCTGGACTTGGGCATTTCCAGGGATGGGGCACTCATGGCTTCACTGGGCAGCCCGTCCCAGCTGTTGGCCTCTGAGGTCTTACTGCCCTCGGAGCGCTCTCGTGGTCTACCCTGGATCCAGCGGCTCCATGTATTAATACAGGGCCCCAGAACCAAACGCAGCCCCGGTCCACCCCTCAATGACATCACTGAGGTCTCTCCAGGGTAAAGCATTCGGTGGCTTTTATTGAGGAGAGGGGCAAAGCAAGGACGGGTTCAACCCCTCTCCCATTCCCTCCAAGGGCCACACATCACTCCCCGGCCTCGAGGAGCTCAGGAGAGCATCAGGGCTGCCAGGAGGCTGGGCAGCAGGAGGCAGCCACCAGCGAGGCTGGGGGGAGGCTGGGGAGAGCCATTGCAGAGATCAGTGTCACAGCAGTGGATGCGGACCCCTGGCAGCTCCTGCTGCTGGCAGTGACGGGAGGTGGCACAACCGCTGGTCAGCAGGATGCCCAGGACCACTGCAAGGCAAGCAGATGGCAGAACATCAGGGACAGAAGCCGTTAAGTTTGGGGTTTGCTGTGGACTGGTTGTGACAGCCCTGCTATAAGGCAGACTCACCACTTTCTGTCTTAATGCAGAACCGGTGTTTGAAGCCCTGGTGGGAGTGTGAGCAGGTGATCACCTCTGGGTTCGAGCACCCCATGTCCACATACTTGGTACCAACAATGATGTTGCAGCCGTAGCACTGGAGACCAGACACTGAACAAGACCATATGAAACACAGCTGGATTTTTCTGGGGGAAAACACATCGGCTCCTTCCTAGCTGCTCTCTAACGAAGCATTTGCAGTGTTCTCTGCCTTGCCAGGTTGCATTAAGCACTGAGTCAGAGACTAAATCTGCCCGTCACTTGTTTACCCGTTGGGCACAAAAACGCAAAACCAACTCCCGCTAGAGGTCAGTACGAAATCAAAGATTAGCAATAAATTTGAGCTGAGATCCAAGGGTGGGAACAAGGGCGCACCGAAGCAGGGTTTGTAAAGAATAAGTGAAACCTCCAAACCATAGACATCACCGAGCCAGAGCTCAGCTGCTCTCGGAAACATCTTTTGCCTATTTCTCCACAATTCTCCAGTTCAAGCAGTGCCAGCACCTGAGTTGCTCGTGCTAGAGGGATCGTTCCATCTGTGCAGTTTGGTTTCCTCCCTGCTTTGATCTCAGAGACTACCAAGGAGGGAAAATAGCCCAGAATCAGGAAAGAGAGACTGAGAGCAGATGCCTCAGAAGTTGGTCCCCATGGACATGGGGAAGCTCTGCCCTGCCCCGCAAGGGCAATGATTGTGCCCAAGAATGGCTTCCCCTAAATCAGAATGGGAAGCGATCCATTTCTTACATTTCTTTAAAAAAATAATAATAATACAAAGGAAATTTATTTCCATCATCCATCGATTTTAAGGCAAACGCAGTAACTGAGTCCTGCATTTGACCCTCACAGAAATCACACACAGGCTTCCTCTTGCCACTGCCTTCCCCCTGACTCAGAATGATCCCTCCCAGCCCTTCCCCAGCCCTTGCTCGTTTGCTCCCAAACCATTTTCAGGTGCTGTGTGAGCCTCCCTGGGCACTGCGAGGGGCTCGCTGGGGAATGGAAGCTGCTGGGATCCCAGCTGCTGGCCCTCGTTCTTCACCCACCTGCCTTCGTTATATACAAAACGCAATGACTTTGGCTCCGGTCCTAAAACCACCAACATGGCAACATGCAGTTACATCGCTTGAGGTGGAAATATCACCAAATTCACCCCGAGAATAGATCACACCTTAGCAACCAGGGCTTGAGGAGGACGCGAAAGACCGCAAAGCGCAGGGGATGCCTTGCACCCCTCGGTACTTACCCTCTGGGAGGACAAACACCACAGTCATCAGAGAGAGGATCCCATGGGCACCTCCAGGCATGTGTCCTGAGAGCATGGGGGCACGGGCTGCCTGTCCTCCCGGCTTCCACACACCGCTGGCTTCCCACCTGAAAGCCCTGCACCGAATGAAGGCAGATCTGCAGGTCCGGCTGCTCCTCGCTTCTCCAGCCCCGTGGCACCGAGTCCTGTTATGTCGATGCTTAATTTCTTCCTTTTCCTCCTGAGAAATTCTCTGATTCTTTCAGTTTGTGCACAGACGTGAGCGCGTCTGTGCTACCCTCGGTTATTTCTGTCCTATTTCCTCTGTCCACGATCGCTTCCCATTAATACTACTGTGCAGCAGCTCTTGGAGAGAAATTCTCCCTAATCAAGATTTAGTTTTAAATCCACTTCAAAATCCTCTAATTCAGTTGGATTAGGCAGAAGGGGTTTGGGGAGATGTGTGTTTTTACTTTTTTTTCCCTCTTTCTCCTCTCTGAGCTGTCTCTTCTTCACAAACAGACCCACTGTCTCTGTGACATATTCTATTTAAAGAGGGGAGGAATATCTTTATTAAAAAGAAGCAGTCAACTCGTTTTAAATCCAAAGCTTGGGATTCTCTGACAAAGCGCAGCCACGGGGATGGCTGAGGGGTTAAAGGGAAGGCCTGATGGAAGTCGAGGTGGGTTTGGGTGTATTTTAAGTGTTTACCTCTTAAAGCAGTGAGATGCCAAACCGGGCTAAGCCTGGGGGAGCCCAGCTGGGGCTGCTCGAAGCGAGGGTCGAGGCCATGAATGCAGCAAGGATGACACAGAGCCCTGTGGGTTCTGCAGGGCCGGGATCAGCCTCGCAGCTACGTGGGACCCCACAGACATCACCAGCCACAGGACCCATCCCCAGGCCCCCCATTGGCTCCCCCAGCAGCATCCCCACGAGCAAAGCCTGAGCTCTGAGTGGAGCTAATGGGACTTGGAGAGCTAATGCTTACTAATAAGAGAGAGCAACCGAATGCATGGGATTAAAAAATTAAAATGACAAAATAAGCTGCTTACGCAGTGCATCCAGCAACCACCTACCAGCACCTGGAAGTCACCCACCCAGGGCAGCCCAGGGCTGATGTGAGAGCCCAGCCCCACGGGCACCTCTGCTGCCAGCCAAAGCCCCCAGGCTGCCCCATCTCCACCCCAGCATCTTCATTAGCCAGCATCCTCATTAATATTTCACTGGGAGGCAGCACAAACTTGTCCAAGCACGGACACCTACAGCTGAGGGGTAGCAATTAGCACCTGGGAGAGGTGCCTAAGTAATGCAGCTCGTTTATTCGAATCACTTAAGCCACCCACGGTGCCTTGCTTGCTTCAAAACAATGTGATTATAGCGCATCTCACCCAGCAGAGCCTGAAAGCCTGGGGGAGAAGGGATAAAATGCAGGAAATGGGATTGATTTAAACGCACGCATAAATCAGAGCATTCAATAAGGAGGGGAGGCGAACTTTTAATCCCTTAATAAACTCATTGGTGTCTGGCAGGGGACAGGCAGCCCGGGCTGTGATGAAGTGATGCAGAAGCGATGCAGAAGCCAGAGTCCATGCACACCTCTGGGCACAGCACCTGGATCTGCATCCTCACAGCAAAGCCACTGCTCCGTAGCAGCACCAGGTGGCCCAGCCCTGCAGGGCACTGAGATGGAGGCCCTAAAAAAAGCCATGGGGGTCTCATTGCAATGATGGGGCCACGTTTGTTCCCCAGCTATGGGATGCGGCATTGGTGTGACATCTGCAGGTCGAGCCAGGGTTTTTGTTTGCTTGCTTTGTTCCCTTGGAGGCAAAGACTTTTTGAAAGCTGGGGAAAAAGAAAAAGGAAAAACCAGCAAACGAACACAAACCCCTCCATCTCCACTCCGGAATCAGCCATCATTTCTGTTAACTTGTCATTAGCTCTCTGATGCGATTCAGAGATTTGTCAGCCCAGGTTCATCAGAAATGGGTTAGGAAACTGCCGTCCTGTCCCGACTGAGAAAGATTTGATCAGCAAATCCCCCGCTACGTTGATGTTCTCACTTAAACCTTTGCGATACCCAGAAAGACAGCTCAGCCCTGCGCAGATTAGATGGGTTAGCCAGCAAATCCTGCTTTAGAGCTCATCCCCAGCGGAGGCAGACCTTCCCGCTGAGCAGCCCCCCTCCCTGCGCACAGCCCCGGGCTCTGCACCCCCAAAACATCGCCCCTTTTCCCCCAAATCCATCCCGCGGTCGGGCTGCTCCAGTCTCCCGTTCCCCTCAGTGCGGCAGAGACGGGAATCGAACCCGCGACTCACGGAGCTCCGCCGACGCCGCGTCGCCATTGGAGAGGCGGAGCTGAGGCGCCCCCCGGCGGTCAGCGCGAGCAGCCGCGGCGCTCCGCACGGACGGCCGTCTGCGCTCTGATTGGATGACGGCGATGAATATATTATGAGGGCTGTAAAGAGAACATCTGCACGATTTAACGGAGCAGAGGGGATTCGTGAGACTCCTTTCGTGTGAGGATTAAATAAAGGTATTTACAATAGCAAGAAAACGGCGGGGAGTTTTTCTCACCCTATCCTGAAAGAAAGCACTGCCTGGAGGTTTAAATACCCCTATAGAGGGCAGTAGAATCGTGTTGTATGAAAGGAGAGAAGGTTAGCACTCCCCTTGATAAGGATGGAAGAGGCCCTAGTGGCCTATACAACACGCATACGGTTAAGGCACTGCCACCTACTTCGTGGCATCTAACCATGTTTTTTTTTCTCCCCCTACTCCCCAGAGGAGCCCCTTCAGCAGCAGTCGCTCTCACCGTTTTTCCCGCAGCAGCTTTCCTCCGCCCTGCACGGACAGCTGGCACCGCGCACAGCTTTACTGAATCAACGTACAAAACCCTCACCGCTGTAATTGAGCGGCTTCCCTGCTCCTGCAAAGCACAGCCACATCCTGCACTGATGGGGGGGACTGAACTCTTCATGGAGCCACTTTAGGAAAAGCAATTATTCCCCTATTTCATCATTTAAGTCAATGCCACCGCAGGATAGGTCTGTACTTCCGTACTGAAGCTTTCAGTTATCACCAAGCAAGAGGTTGAGAGCAAACCAAGCAGTCGATTAACCCTTAGAAGAAGCTAAGCTCGTTCATTACCAACCCACAACCAGCAAAAGCTAACTCCTGCAAGGTCACTCAGCCCCGTGCGTGCTGCAGAGGGCAGGACTCCTTCCCCAAAGCTCACTGTGCGAGGGTTTGCACTGCTGCTGCCCCAGCATACCTCGTTTCCTTTCTTTCCTCAGACAAATGCTCCTCTTCCTTCAGCACAGGTGTAAGCACAGCTGCTTCCCCTCTTCAGTCAGCACAGCTCCTACAGCAATATCCCTGACGTTAAGAGAGGCTGCGAAAGACACAGGCACTGCACAGCACTACACTCTTAACCAACAAAGAGTACACAGAAAATCCCACCTTTTTATTACGGCGTATGGCATTCGTTTGGATGTGTCAACACTACGTGGGGATGACAAAAGGGGAAAGAAATACCAACGCTGAAACAGATACAGAGTCATGCCATTACCAATACAGCTTCATACCATGGATTTTCAAAATACAAAAGTCTGGGTTCTTGCTTTTTTTTTTTTTTTTTAAAATAAAAAAAAAATAAAAAAAAAAAAAAAAAAAACAAAATAAAAAAAAAAAAAAAAAAAAAAAAATCAGAAAATAAAAAAAAAAAAACCAAAAAAAAAAAAACCAAATCCACGCATCTC